>BQNB010038326.1:0-37447 GCA_026074375.1 Tanacetum coccineum | reverse complement strand
GCAAGCACGAACACGAGAATCAGAAGAGTACAAAAAGAAGCCAAAGAATCAAAGCCGAAGCTAGAAAAAATCAAGCCTCAGTCAAACTCTAGTCAATCATGGTCAATAAAAGTCAACAAAGTCCAAAAATAACCCCATACCCGGATCCTAAAGCCCAAAACATAGCCCACTTCCCTTTAATATAAACCACAAGGTCCAAACTTGCAATTTTTGAAAGTTATTTATAACTAGAAAATGGAGAAAAGAAAGTGAGGGGCGAATTGTGTCAACTCTCCAAAGTTCAAACTGATTTACCCCAATTCAGTTATAAAAAGGGCGGGTAAATCCAAACACTATTCACCCATCGTCCTCATTTACCCACGAGTCAAATCAAAGGGCATTCCACAATTAAAGGTTCAAATGAGTAATTCAAGGGTTCAAGTACAAGATGGCAGGGTCATTACATCATCAAAAGCTCTGATTGGTCCAACCCACTTGAGGAATGCCACGTTAGATGTGAGGAAGCACAAGAGGAATGAGTATTTACACTAGATTCTCTCACAAAACAAGCACAAGCTGTCACATCAAGGAATGACAGCTTGGCAATCCTTGAGTGTCCACACTTGATCCAACGACTTACAATAGCTCCTCCAATGATTGGGAAATGAATGGTAGAGATTAAAGGATTGGAGAGCAAGCCAAGAGGGCTAGAATCTTCCCTAGCTGGCTATAAATAGAGCTTCACCTCCCACACACACACTATCTAGTTTTTTAGTAATTTTTAGTCTAGCTTAAATTCGTAATTTTCTTAAATGTAATTTTTTTAAAGTAATGTAACCAGTAACTTTTATTAATGAAATTTAGTTTTAAAGCTTTTTAAATCTCACTCTTAAGCTCTCATTTAAATTTTCAAATATTAAGCTACTTCTCATAAGCCTGTCATAAGCTCATTTAAGCTCTTGTGAGCCTATAAGCTTACAATTGAGCTAAATTAGATCTTATTATACTTAAATTGTTAAACCAGCCTAAAGTTCTTTGTCTTATTTTGATTAAAAGCTTTTGGAAGGGGAGCTTAAAATGGATGAGCTCCCAAGGACTTATACCCTAGCTTATTAATAAGCTAGGGAGCTTGTAGCTGCCATTATTGGTTCCTTTTCTTTAGCTAAAGGTTCAAGTAAGTTTCTCTCTTCATTTTTCTCTAATTTCAGTTAAAACTGTTCAGTTATAGCTTATATGCTTATCATTGCTTATTTGCTTATTCTCTTTGCTTATTAGTACTTATTTGTGTTTTGTCTAGCTTATATATCTTATTAGTTAATCTGTTTTTTGTTATTCATAGCTTTAGATCTTTAGTTGTTCATTTCTGTCCTAAAATCCTTAAAAACCAAAAATATAGTAAACTAGTTTAAATCTTAGATTATTGCTTATTTAGTTGTTAAGTCATGTTAATTAAGTTAGTTTTAAGCTATTAAGCATCTGGTCAATAAGTTTTCATCATTAGATTTCATTTTTAAAAGCTTCTCTCAAAGCTGTCATTTCTTTAAGGAGTGTTTGGTTTAGTGTACTTTGACCTCAAAAAGTCAGAGAGAGTTGTGTTATTTACTTGAGTCAGTTTCATTTTCATTTTAAACTAATAGAAAATTAGTTTTTAAGAGTTAGATTTCAAAATTTCAAAAGGTATGGCTTAATTTAGGTGTTCCTGCACCAGGGTAAATTTTCTCTAAATTTCACTAGTGTAATTTTTGATCTAAGCCCTCAAAGGCTTAGATCTTGCTTGCATTCTGTTCATACACTCTATTTGAGTGTGTCTAAGTGCAGGTTAACCCTTAGGTAACCTGCACTCTTGGTTTACACTTGTGCAAAGTGTAGCAGTACTAACTTTAAGTTAGCACTGCTGTCACTTTTAGTCTAGTTTTAGTTAAGTATAAGTAGGTCTTAGGTTCTTAGATTAAAGTAGGATTAGGTCTAGTTATAGCTTAATATAGAATAAGTCTTAAATTGCATTTTCTAGCTTATTTTCCTAGTTTAATTTAGCTGTCAAAGTCACAAAAACAATAAAAGCCAAAAACATTAGTAGTTTTAACGTTAGCTTTTAAATTCTTGTTTTTAGCTTATAGGTCTAGATTTTAAGGTTGAAATTGGTTGCTTATTAGTTGTTTGATAAGCTGGTAAAAGATAAGATTTTGGATTGCCTTATTAAACTTTTTAGTTTAATAAGATTTTGAGCACTTTGGCTATTTCCTGAGTATGCTACCTTCATCTTCACTTTAAGTTGTTTTCTAGTGTTGTAAGCTTAGATTTCTTTTCATTTTTAGCTTAAGCATCTTATTAGCTTTCTAGAACACTTTTCCTTTTTCATTTAGAGCTTAATTTGAGCTTATTATAGCTATTTAAGTAAGAATAAGCCCAAACACCTAGTTTCTGTAACAGCTTTTAGATAAGCTGTTTTAGGGCTTATTAGTTAGTGTTAGCTTATGTTCCTTTCATTAAAGTAGCTTATTTTAGTGTCCTCTTTAAGTTCCAAGTGTTAGTTTTTCATAAAAGTCAAAAAAAAAAAGAAAAAAGGGGTTGCCACCACACTCAAACCCACGACCTCACACACACAACACATATACCTTAACCAGTTTGCTACAATAGCTCATCCATCCATAACTTGCACCACTTAATCTTTATACACGTTTTAACTTTTCTTTTTTATAATAAGCCGTAGCATAATAAGCTCATTTGAGGGCTTATTCGTTAATCAATTTGGTTTTTCTTATTTTTCTTATAATCCTGCTAGTGTTTAGGACTTTTCCTGAATTTTTCAGATTTTTCTAGCTTTTATTTTATTTTTAATCATTTTTCGAAAGTCAAAATCTTATAAAATCAATAAAAAAATAGAAAAAAGTTTCAGAAAAATACAAAAAAATAGTTTTTAGTTTTATAAAAAATAGCTTTAGGTTTACATCCAGTAAAATCATTTTTACACTTTTTAGATCTTAAATTTCATTTTTGAGCTTTTATTTTAAATTTTAAAAATAGGATTTTAATAATAAAAATAGTTAAAAATAGTTTTCTTTGCTTTTATAATATTTTAGACTTTTCTAAGCTTAAAAATCATTTTTCCAAATTTTTAGAACTTAATTTGCTATTTTTTTAAGATTTAATTAGATTAAATTAGTTTTTAATTCATAATAAATTCAAAAATAATCAAAAAAATGTTTTTCTTTTTCCTAAAATTTTATTTTGTCCTATCTTAGGTTTAGAAATTTAGTTTGCATTTTTAGGGTTTAATTTTAGTTTACTTACTTATTAGTCGCGTTTTATTATTTTACCGTATTTGTTTAATTGTTTAAATTGCTTTTATTTAGTAGATATAGATTATCAAAAATATCTTTGCTTTATTCAAATCAGAATCCAAGCTTAAACGAGGTTTCAATTTCACTAGTCGTTGGGGAAACGACCCGGGTGATCATACTTACCCGGTTAAATATACATATTATATATTATATTATATATTTTTGAGAGTGAAATTTCCTTAGGCTCTTAATTGCTCTTTGAAGTATTATATTTTTTATATATTTTAGGTATATAAAACTTTACATCAGGAGTCAAGTGCAAAAAATTTTCATCAAAAAAACAAAATTTTCGTTTTCACAAAACGTGGAGACGGCGTCACGATTTGCACGTGACGTCGTCACCACGACACTTTTGACGGGGTCAGGATTTCCTGACGGCGTCAAACAGCCAGGTCCAGAAAACTTAAAGTTTTTAATTATTTTTGAAAATAAAACTTGCATAACATTTAAAATATGTAATCTTCTGTTATAAACCTGCAAAACCAATGAGTTTGACAATTCTCTCATCCTATCTTTACTGCTTTATCGAGTCAACCCTAATTTCATAATTGTATATTTGTAAATCGCACATTTTATGCTTGGTATAGTTGTCTTTGTCTTTGATTACAGGTTATATTTGATGAGAAGAAGCTTGGAAATTCTTAGGAAGTTTCATTGGATGATTCTTGGATGACGATTTAACCAGTTATTGCATGTTTCTTCTCCATTATTGAGCAAACCAGGGGAGTACTAGTTTCTTTTCCTTGTTTTCTTTTCCCTTTATTCGTTTTTACGGGTACCTTTATAGAACATTGGGGACAATGTTCAACTTAAGTGTAGGGGAAAATAAGCCTTAGAAACTATTCTTTCATTTGCCATTTGCTTTGTCCTTAAAATGATGGGTAATATATCGAAACATAGCATAAGAGGTAATTTTTACCCAAATTTAAAATTTTTTATGACACATACCGACGAAAACCGAGTATTAATAGCGTCTCATGGATAGGAATTTATATGACTAGCACAATAACCCTCAGAATTCCACCCCAAAAATGTGAGGTTCGCCTTTAGATCTTTAGGAATTCGGGTATCTATTATTGATGCCCAAGATAGTTTATACCTTTAGCTTTCTCGAGTTAAGGAGTGAGCAGTCATATGTGTCTATTCCGTCGTTACGGATGTGTACATGTGGTCTTTGTCGCCTTTTCTAGAGCATTGAGATCGGTATTAAATTATATGAGTGTACCGGTAGTATATTAAATTCTAGAACTTGTTTTTGTGATGCATTCCGAGACCGCATAGTAAGTATTAGGATTTGCTTGATAAGAGGCATTAGGATTAACCCATGTTTTAAACCTGTAATTGTTATGATGGTCACACCGATCATATAACTATCCCACACCCTTGCCATGCACTCACCTTTAGTGCAGGATACCCCTAGTACAACCCTCCGAGCCTATCCTTTTTCACGGTTCTTGTAATTTTCTAGTTAAGCCGGACTATTAATGAAGAGCATTGTCACCCTTAAACCAATTGTTACACCCAAATAGCTTTAGCCCACCTTGTATGTCCTCATTTTTAGTACATTATTATGTTTAACCCAAGTTAATTATTGAGTACACGGTTGCTAAGTCCTTATCCTTGTAAATACTGTTTTGGGGACGATAGAGATCATGGTAGTATTTATTTTACGGAAGAATAGGGAAGAAAAGTTAAGTCAATACCTCCATACGTTTGTTAGATGATCTCCATGTTATTTTAATCCACCTCAAATTGGGTCATTAGTTAGATTGTAAATATTGAGCATCTAAACGCTTAAGTGTAGGGGTACGTGTTATAAACCCCAAGTTATGATGTATTATGTTATTATGTTTATATTAGAGTCAAGAAAAGAAAAAGAAAGAGATTGATGTAGAGTTGTGTAGAGTTTGTATATCTTCGTCCGAGTCTTGGCTTAGCAACCAAACCAGCGTGTATTCGTGTAAATAATTAGCTAACCCTTCCACTCCAAATTCACCCAAAGCCACCCAAATGTATCCCATCCGTTTCCGTTTCCATTATATGTTATCTTACACCTACACCCCACAACCCTTTAAAAGACCTCTTAGATAGTAATGAATAATGCTTGCGCCTAACGGTGGAGGTTTGATCCTTTACCAAGTCTATGGTAATTTATATGCTATGACAGGTAATGAGTGTTGATTTTTTTCCTCATTATGTTATAATTTATTATACACCGGAGAGAAAGAGAGAATCCCAAACACTTATGTGAGGTGCTAGTATATGCTTTTCGTGCTTTTAATTACGAGGTCTAGAAGGTTGTGTTGTAAAATACTTTTAAAGAGTAGGTTAAATGACCCTCATATTGTTATTGTCTAGGTAGAAAAGCCCATTTGCTTGAGAACAAGCAAATCCCAAGTGTAGGGGTATTTGATGAGGTGTCATTTTATACACTATTTTAGGGTTTTTTAACCCCCTAAATCATGCAAATATGCCTAGATTATGTGCTAAATCATTTGTTTTTGTATTTTTAGCACTTGGATGGCATTTAGAGGAAATACACGTAACTTGGGCTCATTTGGAGAAGAAACAGACGGGATTACGGACCTACACCAAATACATGAAGAAATATTGTTTCAGAGCGTGGAGACGGCATCGCAGGCAAAAATTTTTGTAAAAATTACACTATAAAAAGAAAAAGTGCAGAAATCTATAAAATTTAAAAGCCCTACTTTTTCAACTTATAATAAAGCTTAATTAAATTAATTAAAAGCTAACCTATTTTTTTAATAAAATAATATAAAAATAATTGAAAAACATACGAAGGTACTAAACTAGTCTTGAAGGACTATTAGTGCAAAATACCACTAACTGACAAAGGATTAACTGAGTAAACAAGAAAATACCAAAAATTACAAAACCTACCCTGAGGCTAACCCACGTTTTCACCCTGTCTCTAATAAGCCCAAAATTAAGTTGAGATTAAAAAAAATGCTTAAATTGAAAAACTTATAAAAGCAAAGTTTGAGATTAAGCTGGTGTGAACACTTTTATCAAAAGCACTTAGGGCTGAAAAGCACAAATAAGCTCTAAAAGAGCTTATGAATAAACTGACTTCAGTAAGGGCTTGTTTCCCCTTGGTTTTAGAAAATAAGCTATAAAAAACTCAATTTAAGCTCAAATTTAAAAGTAAAAGAAGATCTTGAGAGCTTATGATATGCTTAATCTATAAATGAAAAGAAATTTGAGCTAAAAATAATAGAAGACAACTGAAAATGTAGATAAAAGGAGCAAAGTCAGGAAATAAAGCAATAAGCTCAAAAACTTAATAAGCTCAATTGCTCAAAAAGCAAAGACAACAAATGAGCTTTTGTAAACTTGACAAACAACTTATAGACTACTAATTTAAACAATAAAACCTAACACTACAAGCTAGAATTTAAAATTTAAAAGCTATACTAATCTAACTACTATTTTGATTTTTAGCTTTTTGATGACTTTTAACTAGATTGTAATTTAGCAAATAAGTTTGGAAATGAAAAAAACTAGTCCTATTCTATGATTAGATATATCTATACTATATCCTACTTAACTATAAGCTCCTAAAGTTAAGTTGGCTAGATAGAATTGAACAAAAGTGACAGCAGGAAATGAAATGTTCCTGCTGATGCACTTTGCAAAATGCAAAAACAACAAGTGAGGTTATCAATTGGGTAAACCTGCACTATACATCTAAGTGAGTGTTTTCAAACACAATTCAAGATTCAAAAAAAAAAACAAAAGCTCATCAGAGCTTGGATCAAGTTAACGCAAGCACGTCAAATGGCACTTTTTGCCCTGGTGCTAAGGACCTAAAAGTTAAAGCCATACATTTTTGAAAAATAAATGTAACTTTTAAAAACTGTATTCAATTGACCTTAAGAGAAATAACGCTAACTCAACGTGTTTAGCACTAAATAATAAGACTATAAGAGGTCAAACTTCTTAAACCAATAAACCCTTTATGTTGATTGACAGATTTGATTAAGCTTGGGGATTTTCAAAATCCAACAACAACCTATGATACAGTTAATTAATAGTTTATACTAATCTCATTAACATGATCTACAACTAGATTAAGGTGGAATAAAACAGATTAGAGCTACTCTAAATATATTTTTTAGTTTTTATTGAGTTTTTATACAAGGTAGAATGCAAAACAAAGATCTAAGAGACTTAAGCTAAAAACAGATGCATACCATTAAACTATTAAGCAAAAATAAGATGACAAAAAAACTCAAATTAAGCAGAGAACTTAAAGCAATAAGAAACTATAAGCAATTATGAGTAAACTAGATTATAACTATATGAACTAGATAATGAAAATGCAATGAATTTTAAGAAAAACTTACTTAAACCTCTAGCTAAACAAGAGGTACCAATTAAAGCAGCTACAAGCTCCCTAGCTTAATAATAAGCTAGTAATAGTCCATGGGGATCCTTCCATTTTAGATCCCCCTTCCATAGCTTAAATCCAATAAGTCCAAGGTAAGGTAATAGTTTTTAAGCTGATTTTAAAGTAGTTTAAGTAAAATTAAGGTAATTAAGCTCATCATGAGCTTAGAGACTCATGAGAGCTATGAGTAGCTTATGGCTTTAGCTTAACAATGATATGAAAATTTAAAAGGGATTATGAGAGTTATCTAATCAACTGAATTATCATTATAAAAGCTTGGTTACAATACTTGAATGAAAGTTACCAATGTTTAAAAGGAAAAGATTAAGCTGAAAAGAAATTAAGCTAAAAACTTAAATCTAAAGCTACAAGCTAAAAAAACCTAACTAGGTGAAAAGATGTGTGGTATGTGTGTGAACTGTTGAGGTCCTATTATAGATGATACAAGAACCTTCTAGCCCCTTGCCTTCATCAATCATCCACCCTTGATCTTTCTTTCATTTTAGATCTTTGTTTTTGGCCATTGGATCACTAAGTGACCTCAGACGGATTGCCAACATGGCAATCCATGTGAGGCATACTTGTGTTTCTTCTCTAAGTAGATTTGCACAAAAACCCGTCACTATGTGTGCTTTCCCCATGGCTGACGTGTCAAGAGCTTGAGTGAGAGCTTAAGTAACCCTTGATTTGACTGATATGACCCTTCCTTAGTGTTAACGAGCTCATGAATTGACCATCTAACCCTTTAATTCTCATTTGCCCTCTCATTTTTAATCCATGGTAAATCAATGAAGACGATGAACAGTGTTAGGGAAAATGGCGCCCTTTTTTTTAACTGAATGAGTAAAATTCAGTTAGATCTTTGCCCTATTAACAATACTAGTCCCTCTCATTTCTTTTCCCTTTTCTAGTTATAAATAACTTTCAAAAATTGCAAGTTTAGCCCTTGTGGTTTATTTAAAAAGGGAAGTGGGCTAGTAACTTGGGCTTATGAATTGGCCTTACTAGATCCGGGTAGATTTTAGGGTATTTCAGCCCGATAAGGTTTTAAGGGGCCAATAAGAGGTGGGGGTCATTTTTTTTAGCCATTTATTAAAACTTGAGGAAGTGATTGGATTATTGGAGGTTTTGTATTGTCCCTTTAGTGGTTTATGTTGGTTGACTGGGATTTGACTGTGTCTTTGATTTTCTGGCTTCGGCTTTGATTCTTTGGCTTCTTTTTGTTCTCTTCTGATTCTCGTGTCCGTGCTTGCCTGTTTTTTACTGTTTTCTTGTGATTTTTGATTTATCCGTTACTGCACCACACAAACACAATATACAAGCATAATTTTTGTCACTTTTTGGTCTGTTTTGGTTTAATTAGTTTATTTTTAGGTACAATGGATATGTGTAATTCTACACTTAACAAAATTCCCCAAATAAACGATTGTTGTGTCTCACTCAATATCACATGCCTTATAAACAAATACCTTCAAACACTTCCCAACTAAACCTTTAAAGAGTAGCAAAGATTTTTGTTGGGAGAGTGTAAGAGATAACACGTTTTAAACACCAGACTCCATTTTCAAATTTTTTTTTCCCTTTTTATGATGTTTCTTATAATAGTTACCTAACTACACACTTATTTGTGTTGACATAATGTATTGTTTTCATTACTCATTGTAAACTTTTTTGGAACATAGAATAAAAAGCACAATTTAGTGTCTAAAGATTAACTTCATCATCCCCAATTTTTTACTTTTCCCATGCTAAGCTTAAAACAAGATCATTGTTAATTACAAGTCCATGACACACACATACTCTTAAATTACTATTGTGTACTTACTTCCTCCCGCAAATCCTACTTTTGTATCTTAGGTTTACTTAAGCATATACCCGAGGCTTTTAAGACTTGTTTCGATACTTATTTAATTCCAAAATAGAGTGTAATGGTTAAGAAACGCAATAATTAGTCCTACCCTTTCAAAAGATCAAATGTCACTCATGATTAAAGTCCACATCGAGGCAACCAAAATTTGGCTTTTTATTAGGGCTATTAAGGCAAGGCACCATTCATGTCATAACCCGAAGCTCTTTAAGACATGATATGGACCAATCTTTTTTGCACCATATACCCTTAGGCTCTTTAAGGACAAAATAAGAAAAACATAAGCAACATTATGATAACTCAGTCCTTAGAAGGATACAACATCGGCCACGCTCGACAAGATGTAGCAAACTTATTTCGACTTTCGGTAACTTCCTCGACTTTTTAAAAGGCTGATAACCATCGGGTTGGGAGCCGGCAAGATACAGCAAACTTTTATTCAGTCTGGAATATTATTGAATTCTACTTATCCCTATATACCCCTAAGGCTCTTTAAGGGCATAAGCAAAATATTTCTGTTATGATACATATAATATGCCAAATTATTATTCCTGATGTGTACGAATCCTAATCAAAAGGTGAACTAAAGAAAACTTCTAATAGCTAATTATTAACCAAAAAAAACATACAACTTATCATATTAAACATTTTATATTAAGGTTAAAAAAGCTAAATGGGAGAAAACGCACAATTAATACATATGAGCTTGAAAGGAAAAACAACTATTCTACATTTACATGTCATGACTTATAAATTACACTTTCATTTCTTATTCTTCGCAATTTAAAATCTAAGAAAGGAGATTTGCGAACATTAGCTATATAAATTACAACTCGGCCTATTTAAAAAATCTACTTGGAGATTGGCACAAGTCTCATTTACTAATGATTCAAGTCTAGCATGTTTAAAGTCTACATGAGACTAGCACAAACTATCATCATTATAGTTAAGGAGAAGCTAGAAACTCTTACACGTAACGATCGGGTCAAAATTTCTTCTTATTTCTTACAACGGAAAACCTACCATTTGTGTTCTTAAACACTTTTTTATAAGTATATTTATGACTTAAAAATTTAAAATTTTTTCTATTTTTGTGGGAAAACGGGTACGTGAGAACAAAACAATGAGCAAGCAACATCAAATCGATAGATTCCCCTCCCAAACTAAAAATGAAACATTCGTCTCAATGTTTAAAGTCGGGTCTCTTACGATGAATCTAAGCCGTTTATGATGTAAGCAAAGATAAACCATAATGATAGACGAAAGGCTATCGGATCTCCCAAATAACCGGACACGGAGAGGCTTCAGAAATTGGTTGGTTCGATCCAACAAAAACAAACAAACAGCAACAAACATCGAGAAATCAGAAAGAGAACAAGCCTCGTCAACACAAACAATTAAGATAATAGAAAATAGAGAGAAATAGGAAAGGATTAGCATGGGTAAAACTCCCACGAAGCAGCTTGTTTTGGTCACAGGAGTCACAAGCCTAGACTCGATCCCCGCATTTAGTTGTCCTTAGGGAAAGTTTGGAGATCCGGGATAACCAATGGTGGTGTATCCCTCCATGTAGTGCTTAAGACGGTGGCAAATTTGACTGTGAAAATTCGAACCATCAGCAGACAACTTGGCAGTGCCATAAGGATAAACTTCGGTGATTGTGAAAGGTCCGGACCATCGGGATTTGAGCTTTCTGGAGAAAATCTTTAATCGGGAGTTGAAAAGCAAGACTTGATCACCAACATTGAAGATTCGGTTCTTTATCTTGGAATCGTGTAGTTTCTTTGTCTTCTCCTTGTAGATTAGCGAATTCTCATAAGCTTGATCACGAAGCTCGCTAAGTTCATTGAGTTGAAGCTTTCGATGATCACCCGCGGTCTTTAAATCGAAGTTGGCATGCTTAAGAGCCCAATATGCCTTGTGTTCTAGTTCGACGGGTAAGTGACACGCTTTACCATAAACTAACTTGTACGGAGTGCAACCAATTGGAGTCTTGTAAGCGGTCCTAAAAGCCCATAATGCATCATCTAGTTTGTCGGACCATGAGGCACGGTTTTCTCCGACCGTCCTCTCCAAAATTCTTTTGAGACCTCGATTCGTGACTTCAACTTGACCACTCGTTTGAGGGTGGTAAGGAGTGGAAAGACGATGGGTGACACCATATTTTGACATGACTCTTGCAAACTTATCGTTACAAAAATGGGTCCCTCGATCGCTTATAATTGCTCTTGGAGCACCGAATCGGGAGAAAAGGGATTTTAAGAACTTAACAACTACCCTAGCATCATTAGTGGGGAGCGCTTTCGCTTCGACCCATTTGGAAAGGTAATCAACGGCTACTAGAATATACTTGTTACCCCTAGACGTCGGAAATGGTCCCATGAAATCTATTCCCCATATATCAAAAATCTCACAAACTTGGATCGCGTTTTGGGGCATCTCATCACGTTGAGAGATTTTACCTTGCCTTTGGCACGAATCGCAAGATTTGATTAAGTTAAAAGCATCTTTATAAATTGTTGGCCAAAAGAATCCGGCGTCAAATACCTTCCGAGCTGTGATGTTGGCACTGTGATGGCCCCCGGTGGGTCCTTCATGGCAAGCCTTGAGAATTTCAAGCGCTTCTTGGCCAAAAACACATCTACGGATGATTTGATCCGCACATTCTCTGAAAAGGTAGGGATCATCCCAAAAATAATGTTTCACGTCTTTGAAAAACTTTTTCTTTTGTTGACTCGACATTCCTTTGATTAGAAAATTCCCCGCGTGGTAGTTTGCGAAGTCGGCGAACCACGGGGTACTTTGATAAGAATTCACAGCATTTAAAGTTTCAAGAGGGAAAGTCTCGGTAATCTCTTTTGGATCAAAAACATTTTCGTAAGGGTTTTCGAGTCGAGAGAGATGATCGGCTGCGTAATTTTCTGCACCTTTGGTATCGATAACTTTGAAATCAAATTCCTGAAGAAGTAAGACCCATCGAAGCAATCGTGCTTTGGCGTCTTTCTTGTTGAAAAGGTATTTCAATGCGGAATGGTCCGTGTAAACGATACTTTTGTTCATGATTAGATAAGAACGAAACTTCTCGAAAGCGTAAACTACCGCAAGCATCTCTTTCTCGGTTGTTGTGTAATTTGTTTCTGCTTCGGTCATGGTTTTGCTTGCGTAATGAATTGGTCGGAAATGCTTCTCAATTCTTTGTCCTAGGACCGCCCCTATTGCATAATCACTTGCATCGCACATGATTTCAAATGGTTCGTCCCAATTCGGAGCAATGAGAATTGGAGCTTCGGTTAACTTCTTTTTCAATGTTTGAAAGGCAAGAATGCAATCTTCCGAAAAAATGAAAGGAGTGTTTTTCTCTAAGAGATGGGTCATGGGTCGAGAGATTTTGGAAAAATCTTCGATAGAATCCGGCATGCCCGAGAAAACTTCAAATTCCCTTAACGGTGGTTGGGTGAGGAAGCTTTGAAATTACATCAACTTTGGCCTTATCGACTTCAATTCCTTTTCTAGAGATCTTATGTCCTAAAACAATGTCTTCTTTAACCATGAAATGGCTCTTTTCCCAATTTAGTGCTAATTTGGTGTCTTCACACTGTTTAAGACACGAGGAGAATCTCCAAAAAACTGAAAAATCTCCAAAAACTGGCAAATCATCCATAAAGACTTCCATCGTTTTTCTATCATGTCGTGAAAAATGGCCATCATACAACGTTGAAATGTTCCGAGTGCATTGCACAAACCGAATGGCATACGACGGTACGCGAAAGTTCCGTATGGGCACGTAAAAGTAGTTTTCTCTTGATCTTTAGGATCAATAGGGATTTGAAAATACCCTGAAAAACCATCTAAGAAACAATAAAACTCGTTGCCGGCTAATCGTTCTAACATTTGGTCCATGAATGGTAACGGAAAATGGTCTTTACAAGTTGCTTCGTTCAACTTTCGATAGTCGATGCAAACTCTCTTTCTTCGTTCTTGACAACGGTCATACCACCTTTTTTAGGAACACAATGGACCGGACTAACCCATGGACTATCCGAAATCCGATAAATCAATCCGGCGTCAAGAAGTTTTTCTACTTCTTTCTTGATGACGTCGTGGATTTTAGGGTTAACTGATCCGCTCAGACTATACCTTAAAATACATATAATATAATAAAATATCAAATATATAGTAAGGATGGTCTAAAAGGCGTAATCATCTTCTAAAAGTTTTCTTGTGAGAGCAAAAACTCCTGGATCTATGCCTCGGATATCAGATGTTTCCCAAGCAATTGCTTGTTTCGGTTTTTTCAAACGTCAATGAGGAGGTCTTTTCATCTTGCTTCAATCTTTTGATATTATGACTGGGAGCTTGTTATTTTCCTCTATAAAACGCATATCGAGATGCGGAGGTAACTCTTAAGTTCAACTTCTGGAATTTCAACTTTTGGTTCATAAGAAGTAGCATATTCGAGTGAAGACTTCTGTGGTTCAACAACTTTAAGATCTTTTTGAATTCCGGGTGAGTAATCTTCTTGGTTTAGGTGAGGTAATGGATCATTGTTGAGAAGTGCCTCGAGAATGAGAATGTCACCATCGGGATCATAGTACGTAGCATTGAAAACTGGTGAAACTGGTTCATCATCGATTGCTATAAAAGCATCGGCTTCCTCAAAGAGTAGAAAATCGCTTTCATCAAAAGGAGTAAGTGTTGGAGATGAAGTGGAAACAATCGGATCGTAGTACGGAGAAGGATTGTTGTAAGCAACGGAATCGGAAAATCCAAGTATATCTAAATTGGCAAGACATGAGGAAAAAGAATCTCCAAAAACTGAAAAATCGTCCATAAAAACTTCCATCGTTTTTTCTATCATATCGTGATTGCACAAACCGAATGGCATACGACGGTACGCGAAAGTTCCGTATGGGCACGTGAAAGTAGTTTTCTCTTGATCTTTAGGGTCGCCCGAGTATTAACGGTACTCGAGGATCGGCTATAAAATCAAGAACAACAAAGTCGGCGGGAAAGTAAAACTTCCCTACTTTGACAAAAACATTTTCAGCTACACCGGTTGGTTTGGAAATTGTACGGTCGGCTAATTCTAATACCATTTTTGTTTCAGTTAGGCCCGGGAGTTGAAGCTTTTTCCAAATGGATAAAGGCATGAGATTGATACTAGCACCTAAATCGGCAAGGGCTAAGTAACTATCGAACTCCGAAAAATCACATGGAATGAGAAATCGACCGGGGTCACCTAGCTTTTCTGGAAGCTTTTTTAGGACAACCGCACTACAATTTTCATTCAACGGTGTTTTGGTTAACTCAATTAACTTGTCTTTGTTATTAAGCATCTTTTTGAACATCGGAGCAAACTTTGGCATATGAATGAGAGCATCCGCAAAACTAATCTCAAAATGAAGGTTTCGAAAGATTTCCATAAACTTTGAAGAAAGAATGTCATCTTTTTCACGAATCTTTTGTTTGTTGAGTCTCGACGGGTAAGGCAAATTAGGTTTGGCTTTGTTAGCAACGAAAGAAGGTTCTTCGATTGGTTCTTTGTCTTTGGTTTGTTCTTGGACGAATGGAGGAGGTTGGATGTCTTCGGTGCTCGGTAGCTCCGTATCCTTTGTCACCTCACTTTCCTTTTCCACCACCGGCGGTGGAATCGGAGGTCCATCGTATGAAACACCACTACGAGTTGTAATTGCCTTGGCTTCATTCCTAGGATTTGGAATGGTATTGCTTGGTAAAGAACTTGAACTTGAAGGTTGGTTGGTGTGATAGCTTTGCATGAAACTGAGCATCATCTTTTGAAAATCATCTTGCTTCTTTTGAGAATCATTGTAAACTCTTTGAAAATCATTTTGATTTCTTTGAAAATTATCCAACTTCATTTGCAAGTTATTCATGTTCGCATCATTTGCTTTAGCATAACTTTCAAAATCCGTTTTAGACACTCCTTGAATTTGTGAAACGGGAGGTAAAGCTTGATTAACCAAAGGTTGAGTTGGTGGTTGGTATGGTGGGGCTTGGTAAACTTGATTTTGGTTGTTTTGACGGTTTTGGTTAAAATTTCCTCCACGGTTTTGGTTGAAATTAGAATTGGTTCCTTGATATCGGTTTTGGTGCGAAATTAAAAGGTTGATTTCTTTGGAGAAAATTACCAACGGCTGCGGTTTGTTGAAATTGTTGGATGTTGTCATGAAAAATGGGGAAATCGTTTCCAGCTCGAGTTAATGGACAAAGGTTAAAATTGTGATTTGATCCACAAGTAACACATACTTCCTCAACTGCTTTGACGGGTGCAGGAGTAGTAACAACTAAAGCTTTCATTCATTCATCAATTGTTTTCAATCATGATAGTCCATCCTTATCCTCCGAGAGAGAAGTCGGCATTTATTGCAATATCGAAAGAAGTAATTAGAAGGTGAAGAATTATAAGAGGAGCATCCGTACAGCACATCTTAATTCATTTACACGACTCCTTGAGTAACGAAAACTTTGACTTGCTTTCAATAATCGCTAAACCTTCTTGAGAGCATCTTGTCTAAGAAATTGCCCACCTGCGGCGGAATCGAAAGCGAAAACTTGTTCGCTAGAATGTCAAAGAGTTGTAAAAAGTATCGATTGGTGTAGTTCCGAGAAGCCCATGGTGAGGGCAGTGACGAAGAGTCTTTATAAACGTTCCCATGCTTCGATTGAAGGTTTCATTGGGTTCGAAAAATGTGATTTGTTTCGAGGTATGTGTTTTTTAGATGGTGGGAAGAATTGTTATGAATTTGAAACAATCGTCCATGTGAAGAATTGATCTAGGAGGTTCTTTCTAACCAATCTCGAGCTTCACCGTCTAGAGAGAAAGGAAAAAGCAAAAAGCATTATCGAAGTGTCGGAACTATCTGGATTCTAACGTTGAAGTGACCTTGTTTAAAATCCGAAGGTGATTGATAAGGATCTTGTCTAACCCGTAAAACTTATGGCTTTGCACAAGATTGATTAAAGGTTGTTTAAAAGCTCAGAAATTGTTAGCATTGATCGTGGAACAACTATAGCACTTCATACCCTTCGATTGGATGCTGTAACATTTGGTGCATTGTTCGATTGTCGGCCATTGAACAATAGTTTTTGATCGACAATTGGTTCTTCTAGAATCAAAACTTTCAACAACAACCTGGAAGAGTTTGTTGTTGTTGACGTTCTTATTCGAGATTGCAACAGAGGGCGCATAAAAAGGAATAACTAAAATAAAAAAGCAAAAGCTTAGCACTAAATTTTTTAGCAAATGAATTATAACGGTTACAGATAAGACTTAACCAAATAATCAACTACTTCACGTAGCTCTTGAAAATTGCTTTTTCAAGGTGAGCCGTACTTCGTAGAGACACAAATGGCAAGTGTTAAATCTTTAGTTGAATTGAGGAACCAAAAGTTCACGCGGAATTCATTAGATAACACAATCCGTTGAGAATGTTATATTTTGGTATTTTTTACCAATTTTTGAATTTATTCTGAATTAAAAAAGAAGATTTTTATATTTTGATTTTTCTAATTTTTTTTCTTTCACTTTATACTACAAAGAAAAGATATATTTTACTTTATTATATTTTCATGATTTTTTTGGATTTTTTGAATTATAAAAAACGAAAATGAAACCTTTCATGGGTGAAAGGATCTATTCAAACCAAATCAACAAACACAAAACGAAGG
The DNA here is from genome assembly GCA_026074375.1 of Tanacetum coccineum. Classification (NCBI taxonomy): domain Eukaryota; kingdom Viridiplantae; phylum Streptophyta; class Magnoliopsida; order Asterales; family Asteraceae; genus Tanacetum; species Tanacetum coccineum. The sequence goes on along the minus strand of BQNB010038326.1, from coordinate 20,157 downwards.
AATCTTGACACTAGTCCCCGGCAGCGACACCAAAAACTTGATGAGCTAGTTTTACACACGTAAAATATATAAATAAAATATAATAATTTAAAAGAGTAATTAAGAAAATAACAAGTTACTCTTTGATAAACGATTCACTCTCAATACATAAATATATATTATATAATACGTATACTAAACTGGGCAAATATGATCACCCGGGTCGTTTCCCCAACGACTAGTGAAATTGAAACCTTGTTTAAGTCCGGATTCTGATTTGAATAGGAAAATGGATGATTTGATTGTCTAAAGCGATAATTAAAATGGACAATTAAAGACAATTAAACTAATTCGCGTTAAAATGCTACAAATAAACAAGTAAACTAATTTAACACCTAAAAATGTAAACTAAAATTAAAAACCTAAGATAGGACATAAAGAATAATTTTAAGAAAAGAAAAAGAAACATTTTTTTGATGTATTTTTGAATTAATATGAATTAAAAACTATAAAACTATTAAAAATAAAGTCCGAAAAAATTTTTAAAAATTACGCTATAAAGAGAAAATGTGCAAAAAGTTCATAACAAAAATCCTAATTTTATACCTTTTATAAAAGATTAATGAACTAATTACCAACCTAACCCTTATTATTAATTAAAACTTAATAAACTGAATTTATATAAAACTAACCTTATGGGACTAACTGTGAAAAAGACTTAAGGGCTAAGTTCAGGGGCTAAAAACATTTAACAGGCAAGGTTTAACAACTGAGAAACAACAGAAAATAAGAAAGTTACAAGAATGGTCCCCTGAGTTCCTACCCCACAACAAACTAAAGTCTAAATAAGCCTAAAAATAAGGTGAGAAACTAAAAATCTTTTTAAGAAAAACTTAAAAGAGAGAAGTTGTAGAACATGCGTGATGAGAGAAACAAAACTTTAATGAAAGGACTTATATACCTAAAAGCCAACAATTAAAGCTAAATAAGAGCTATCTATCAGCTTACCCCTCAGAACAAGTGGTCTTAACCCTTTATCCTATGGTTTTTAAAAAATAAGCTATAAACAACAACTCAAAATAAACAACTCAAAAGTTAGCTCAATATGTAAAAAGTGAAAGAAGTTCTAATCAAAGCTTATAATTATGCTAAGTCCTAAAATGAAAAGACATAAGGGCTTAAAGTATAAATCTTTCCTTTTTAAGCTTACTGAATATTGATCATTGAACTCAATCAAGCTCATGAAAATAAGCAAAATGATAGCACAAAATCAAATGAAGCTAAAAAAAACTCAAAAGCAAATCTAGTACATGACTTCTGAAATAATTAAAGCTGATATTATCTATCTATTAACTCTAAGTCTTCTACCATCATAAGCTAAGGAGTATCAATATTTAATAACTAAAATTACTTCCTATCTGTTTTTTTCGGTTTTTTAAGTTATTTTTGTGAATTTTGGTTCCACTAAATTAAGCTAGTGAACAGTCAACTAGAAAATGAACATTTAAAGAATTAATTCTATATTAAGCTTATAACTAAAAGACAAAACTAACCACTTGAGAAAATGTAAAATCGTAAATCCTAAAATCTTATTCTTACTTAACTAAAATTAAGCTAAAAGTAGCAGACTACCATAATATCATGCAGTACAACTCTTGTATAGTTAGTACTGGCGTGTAAGTAATTTGTGAATTTTGACAGCACACCAAATTAAGCTAAAACTAATAAGCAATAAATGCAGAAATCTATTACTTAACTATACCCAACTATAAAATACTAAAAAGATAAGCTACTAAATCCTATAGGGAAAATAAAAATCTGAGATATAATGACTATTGGTAATACAGGAAGAGAATGGAATGCTTGATGGCTTAAATTGGGGCTTGAAAATCAGCAGTACTAACTAAAATTAGTGCTGCTGGTGCAATTGACAATACCACAAAGACTAAAATGCAGGCTTCCTTAAGGCTTACCACTACTCTATACACTCTCAAATGAGTGTATTAAAATTAGATTTAAACACAATCCAAGCCTAGAGTCCCTATCTCAAAATTAAGCCATGTAACTTTAACCCTAAAAGTACCCTGGTGCTGAGATTAGTAAAATAAGCCATAACTTCTCTTAAAATAACCAACTAACTTTGAAAATCTTTTTAAAACTTGTTATAAAATGAAAACACAACTGTTTAGAGAAAATTTACCAAGTAGATTTGACTTTTTCAGGTCAAATAAGCTTAAACCAAACACCCCTTTCAGAACTAAAAGTTTTGAGAAAAGCTTTTAAAAATAAATCTAATGATGAAAACATTTATTACTACTCAGATGCTTAATAAGCTTAAAACTAACTTACTTAACAACCAACAACTGTATTAAGCTAGTGTAACCTAAGTTAAAACTATTGTTCCCTAATATTTTTGGTTTTGTAATGTTTTTAAAGACAAATATAGGGATCGCACTCTGTGAGTCTAACAACACAATATAACAGAAAAGCTAAAACAGATTACACGACACAGAATGCACTATTAAGCATATTATAAGAGAATAAAAAGGCAAAATAAGCAGATCTAGCAATTACAAAGCAATAAGTAGATTTATTTAAGCTATAAATAAAGGTTTCAAAAGAAACTTACAATTCACCTCTAGCTAAACCAAGAGTAAACCTAAATTTGGCAGCTACAAGCTCCACTGGCATTAGTAATAATCTATGGTATTAATCTTTGGGATCTCTTCCAATTAAGATCCCCTTCCAAAAAGGGCATAAGTCCAATAATGGTTCAATGATACAAGTAAAGTTTACACGGTTTTAAAGGTTTAGGAAAATGATTAAATCTGATAGTTTAAGCTCTATTTCAGCCTTACAATGAAAGAGCTTATTAAGAAAGCTTATTAGCTTATGTGAGAACAACAGTGCTTATTACGGATAGGCTATGAAAAAGAAATTTTGGAAGAGATTAAGAAAAACTGAATTTCATTAATAAAAAGCTTTTCTAACACGCATTACGGTAAAAGGAAAAATACAAGGATTAAAAACATTCATTAAGCTAGGACAATTAAAATTGAGTTACTACTTAAATTAGAAGCTAACGAACAAAAGGTGCGTGGTGTAGAGGTGTGCTCTTATTTATAAGCCAGCCTTGGAAGATCTAGCCACTCTTGCCTTGCTCTCCTAACTTCAATCTCAACCAATCATTTCTTCAGAATCATTTGAGCTTAATTCGAATTGGCCGTTAGATCAATATTGGACACACTGAAGATTGCCAGCAATTGTCATTCTTCTTATGAGTGTCATGGTGCATCTTTTGTGAGTTTTCGCCACAAAAAACGCACATTCCATTATGCTTTCTCCAGTGGCTACCGTGTAAGACCTGTGAGAGAGGCTTAATGAATGCTTGATAAGCCTGATTTGACCCTTTCCAATTTGCAATTAGCAGCTCTTGAATTGTCTTTCTTTGCCCAATCCATTTTATTGCCCCTTGTGTTTTACATGGGGGTTGAAAAGGTGGGATGATGGGTGAACAGTAAATGTTTCGCGCCCATGTTTTTGACCAGTTAAACTGTTATAGTTGGGGATTTTACACATTTGGCCCTTGTCTTCCTTTTCTTATTTTTTAGTTATAAATAACTTTTGAGAATGCAAGTTTCGCGCCTGTGGGTTGTTATAAAGGACATGGGCTAGTTTTTTTGGGCTTAGGAACCGGGTAAGCCCAAATTAGAAGAGGGACATTTTTTGGACTTTTGTAAGAGTTGAGGGATCAAAGTGAAATATTTTGAGGATTTGTCCTTTTGTGTTGACTTTGTTTGACCATCTTTGACTGACTTTGAACTTTTCTGGCTTCAGCTTTGATTCTTTGGCTTCTTTTTTTACTCTTCAAATCTCGTTCCGTGCTTGCGTGTCTTGACTGTGTTGTCTGTGATTTTTGACTTAACCGTTCCATCCGCACACAAAAAACACAAATACTAGCAATTTTTGGCCATTGTTTGACTGTTTTGAGTTTAATTGGTTATTTGAAGCATAAATGGAATATGGTGTTTCTACACTATCATCATGTACATTACATACTACGGTAGTGGCGGAAGTGCATTAAGTTCAAGTTACAGTCAGCAATCACAAGGAGACAGGGGTGATTAAAGATTGTGGGCACAGACCACAAGAGGCAGTCCAGTTGAACTAACGGCTTACAGTTGCAGAAAGGACTACAGACTCAAATAATAGAGTTTTAGAGGCAGCATGACCCGCAAAAGGTCCGGCACAACCGGATGCACCAGGAGAGGCTGTCACAGTTCCCTAGATATTTTGTTATGTGTAGCTATGCTATGCACCTGTTAAGTAATATGGTTATTGCCCACGTAGCAGAACTGTATAGATCTTTTTGTTTTGTTTTAGCTACCCAGTATAGGTCTTTTGTTCACCGGTATATCTATCTTGTACAGCATGCTTAAGTGTTACGGATATATCCGGCTAGTATGGCTTAGGGGTTGTATTTCCTTTGTCTGTAACCTAAGTGAGTAATCCATGCTTTGTAATCTGAACCGAACATGTATGATTTTTTTCAAGTTATATATGAAAAGGACGGATTACAATATATATGAAAATCGAATTTATTAAAATGAAGTCGATTTTGGTATACCATGGTTAATTTCCGAATAACGAGTTGTACATGTTCAACTGTGTGATGTGACTCATTTTTATTTAATGTGTAATTATGTCATAGTTATGATTTATAAAATCTAATGTATTATGGTGTTCTTGTGAATTTAAAAGAAAAATGGCACCAAGAGAAAGACCACGAGGTTAAACCCAATGCAACACCAACTACCAGTTACAGACACACATAACCACTACATCTATCACCAATGCTCAAATTCAGAGCAATGATGTAACGAAGCGTTACTACTGCACCAAAGAGAAATGGAGCACACGTTATGCAAGACCAGGAAATGGCGATGATAGCCATACTTCAGAACGGTGCCAAAAGCCTGTGCACGTTGCTCAGTAGAATGCCCTACCCCCAACCCGAACTTCCTAAATGCCCAACCCTTGAACTCACGGCACTGAGGGATGTTGTCAGGACCTCACTCAGTAGTTTGAAAAGAAGAAGTCTGTTTACACATAAGCAACTGTATAGTAAGCAGGCCCAGGATCAAATTTGCTACGTGTACCCGCAAGGAAATGCTCTTACCTGTGGAACTCATGTTAGAACCACTACTACTGAAGCTGCCATCGCAATGCCATGGAGGACACTTAAAAATGATAATGAAAGACAACTACGGCCCAAGGGGCAAATTAAGAAACTAGAGTTCGAAATGTGGAATTGATGTTGACAGGTAACTGAGGTGGTAAACCTATACCAATGTTTTCCAAGAACTAACTGCACCTAATGTCGATCGATGTTTCTGGAAGAAATAAACCAAGTGAGTAAATATGTCGGTGGCTTGCCCGACATAGATCCGAAGGGCAAGTGTTGATGGCAACTAAGCCAAAACTATGCAGAGGCAATTGAGTCTTCGCCCACTAAAAACTCAGACAACGAATAACAACACTTGGCCTGACACGTCAGGCTAACAACAAAGGAAAGTCCTGATGACACCGACAGGAATAACCAAAAATCAACACCAAGGATCAAGAGACAAAACACAAGAAGACTTATGTCGCAGAAATGGTGAAAGGAACCATACGGAGGCCTAAAACCTCTGTGTATCCAAATATAACTAAAACTATCACCATGATGTCCCTTGTGCTCCCAAATGCCCAATGCAACCGATTTGTCATTACTCGTGACTGTCAAGGAATCCCCAAATGTCAACACTGGGGCTATTCAGAGGCAACGTTGTTTTGAATGTGGTGGCCAGGGCATTTCATGAAGGATTGTCCCCAAATTGAAGAACAACAACAACAACGGGGTATTCAGTGGAAAAGAGCCAAGCTTAGGCAAAGGTGTATGTCATTAAGCAATGGCACGGGGGCAAACCACGACAACAATATCGTGCACGGTACGTTCTCTAAACAACCGATATGCATCGATTTATTTGATAACAGGTGCCATAGGAGTTTTAGTATCTATTGCATTTAGCTCTGAATATATCACTCCAACTGCATTAGATCATGAATAGGTGCCAGCGGCATTAAATAAAAAAAAAAAAAAAAAAAAAATTTAAAAAAATAAAAACGACAAAAAAAAATAAAAAAGAAAAAAAAAAAACATAAAAAAAAAAATTAAAAAAAAATAAAAAAAAAAAATAAAAAAAAAAAAAAATAAATACAAAAAAAAAAAAAAAAAATTTGTTTAAAAAATCAATAAAAAAAAATAAAAAAAAAAAAATAAAAAAAATTAAAAAATAAATAATGTAGAAAAAAAAAAAAAAAAAATAATAAAAAAAATAAAAAAATAAAAAAAATAAAAAAATAAAAAAATTTTAAAATAATAAAAAAATAAAATTAAATAAAAAAAAAAAAAATAAAATAATTAAATAAAAATCAAAAAAAAAAAAAAAAAAAAAAAAAAAAAAAAAAAAAAAAAAATAAAAAGATAGAACAAAAAGAAAATAAAAATTGTAAAAAAAAAAAAATAAAAAAAAAAAAAAAAAAAAAAAAAAAAAATAATTAAAAAAAAAAAAAAAATAAACAAAAAATAATACAAAAAAAAATATTTAATTTAAAAAAAAAAATAAAAAAAAAAAAAAAAAATAAAAAAAAAATTTAACAAATAAAAAAAAAAAAAAAAAAAAAAAAAAAAAATAATAAAAAAAAAAAAAAATATAAAAAAAAAAAAAAAAAAAAAAAAAAAAAATAAATAAATAAAAAATAAAAAAAAAAAAAATTAAAAAAAAAATTTAAAAAATAAATATAATAAAAAAAATAAAAAATTACAAAAAAAATCTAAATTTTTTATTTAAAAAAAAAACAAAAAAAAAAAAAAAAAAATAAAAAGAAAAATAAAAAATAAAAAAAAATAAAAAAAAATAATATATTATAAAAAAAAAATATAAAAAAAATAAAAAAAAAAAATTAAAAAATAAATAATTATAACAACTAAAAAAAATAATCTAAAAAAAAAATCAATTAGTCTCGAACTAGCCATACTAATTGTTGGGTTTAAAACAACTATTATTCGAGGTTGTACGTTAAACTTCTTAATCATCCTTTCACATAGACCTATTCCCGTAGAACTAAGGTAGTTTCGACGGATAATTGGTATGGATTCGTTGCAAAGTACCAGGCCGTTATTGTCTGTGCAAAATCGTTCGTATTCCTTTTGGAACGAAATTTTAAATCGTTTGAGTGACGAAGCACACATAAACCACGGGAACCCCGTAAACCATCTCGTGTACTAAGGCCCAAGAGTATTTAAACGAAGGATGTCACGTATTCTTAGCAATTATCACCAGCACCCAAAGACGAAGATAAGTTCCAAAAGGAGAAACAACTTGAAGATGTGCCAGTTGTTCAAGAATTTCTGAAATTTTTTCCTGAGGACTTGCCGGGGATCCCACCCACATCGACAAGTGGAGTTTCGTATCAATTTGTACCTGTGCTACACCCGTACACGGGCAACCATATAGATTACACCGTCCGAAGTGAAGGAGCAGCGAGCAACTACAGGAACTTCGGACAAAGGCTTCATAAACCAAGTTCCTCACCCTGAGAGCCCAGTTCTGTGTGGTAAAAAGAAGAAAGATAGGTCCTTCTGGATGTGCATCGATTACAGGGAATTGAACAAACTAACAGTGAAGAACCGTTACCTACTCCCAAGGATCGATGACCTATTCGACCAACTGCAAGGATCGAGTATTTATTTAAAGATCGACCTGAGTCAGGATCAACCAGTTGAGGGTTGAGAAGAAGCCATTCCTAAAGACTGTATTCAGGACTCGATACGGTCACTAATGAATTCAATCATGTCTTTTAGTTTGACGAATGCACCGGCTGTGTTCAATGGACCTTATAACCATTGTGAAAAACCGTATCTGGACAAGTTTTAATTTCTTCATCGATGACATTTTGATCGAACGTCCAAAAGTAAAAGGAACATGAAGTACACCTAGGCAATCTTGAAATGTTTAAGAAAGGAAGAATTGTACGCCAAGTTCTCCAAGTGTAAATTCTGGATCTCCAGGGTACAATTCCTCGGTCACGTGATTGACTGTCGAGGTATTCACGTTGACCCTGCCAAGATTGAATCTATCAAAGATTGGGCGTCTCCTAAAACACCAACAGAGATTCGCCAATTTTTGGGCCTTGCCGGCTATTATAGAAGATTCATCGAAGGGTTTTCAAAGATCGCCAAGTCAATGACCAAACTAACCCAGAAAGGTGTCAAGTTTGATTGGGGCGATAAACAAGAAGCAGCTTTTCAACTGTTGAAGCAGAAGCTGTGCAGTGCACCAATCCTGGCCTTACCTGAGGGAAGCGAAGATTTCATCGCATACTGCGATGCTTCAAAGAAGGGTTTGGGCGCTGTGTTGATGCAAAGAGAAAAGGTGATTTCTTATGCATCACGCCAGTTAAAAATTCATGAAAAGAACTATACGACTCATGATTTAGAACTTGGGGCAGTAGTGTTTGCTCTAAAGATTTGGAGGCACTATCTGTACGGAACCAAGTGCACGGTGTTCACTGATCACAAAAGTTTACAACACATTCTTGATCAGAAGGAATTAAATATGAGGCAACGTCGCTGGTTAGAGTTGCTGAGTGATTACGATTGCGAAATTCGTTATCACCCAGGGAAGGCGAATGTTGTTGCTGATGCTCTGAGCAGGAAGGAACGAGAACCACTAAGGGTTCGGGCCTTAGTAATGACTATTGGCTTGGATCTTCCTAAACAAATCTTGAAAGCTCAAACTGAAGCACGAAAGCCGGAGAACATCAAGAAGGAGGATGTTGGGGGTATATTGGTTGAGAATTCAAAAGATCCGGAGAAACTTAGAACGGAAAAGTTGGAACCGCGTGCGGATGGAACTCTGTGCTTAAATGGCAGGAGTTGGTTACCATGTTAAGGCGACTTAAGGACTGTGATCATCCATGAGTCCCACAAGTCTAAATACTCTATTCATCCGGGTTTTGACAAGATGTACCAGGATATAAAGAAACTATATTGGTGGCCCAATATGAAAGCCAACATAGCCACTTATGTTAGCAAATGTTTGACATGTGCTAAGGTCAAGGCCGAACATCAGAGACCATCGGGTTTATTAGTACAACCCAAGATACCTCAATGGAAGTGGGACAACATCACAATGGATTTTGTCATGAATCTTCCTAAGTCGTCACAAGGTTATGATACTATTTGGGTGATCGTTGACCGACTTACAAAGTCTGCCATTTTTATGCCAATGAGGGAAACGGATCCTATGGATAAACTGGCAAGAATGTACCTAAAGGAGGTAGTCACGAAGCATGGAATACCTATTTCAATTATCTATGATCATGACCCTCGGTTCGCATCAAATTTTTGGAAGTCACTTCAGAAGGCTTTTGGTACGAGTTTGGATATGAGTACTGCATATCATCCGCAAACCGACAGACAAAGCGAGAGAACCATCCAAACTCTAGAGGATATGTTACGTGCTTGCGTAATCGACTTTAGAAATGGTTGGGTTAAACATTTGTCATTAGTCGAGTTTTCATACAATAACAGTTATCATGCTAGCATTAAGGCTGCACCGTTTGAAGCACTTTATGGTCAAAAGTGTCGTTCACCCGTGTGTTAGGCCGAGGTTGGACAAGTTTAAGGAGAGGAATCAACCTTCTCCAGATCAAACAAAGGATTCAAACCGCTCGCGATCGACAAAAGAGCTACGCTGACTTAAATGTAAACGATGGAACTTCAAGTTGAAGATAAAGTTATGCTTAAAGTTTCGCCTTGGAAAGGGGTCATACGTTTTAGAAAACGAGGGAAGTTAAACCCCAGATATGTCAGACCTTTCAAAGTGTTAAAAAAGGTTGGAGCTGTTACTTACAAGCTTGAGCTTCCTCAAGAAGCTGATCAGGTCCACAATACGTTTCATGTATCCAACTTGAAGAAATGTTATTTTGACGATCCATTAGTCGTTCCGTTGGAAGGACTCCAAGTAGATGACAAGCTTTATTTTGTTGAAGAGCCTGTAGAAATCATGGATCAAAAAGTCAAACAATTGAGGCGAAGCCGTGTCCTAATTGTCAAGGTTTCATGAACCTAGGCTGGTCCTGATTTACGTAGGAACATGAAGATCATCAGGAAGAAATACCCACCACCTCTTAACCACGACGCACCATCATCAAGTGTCGTGTCATAAGCCTTGAGGACAAGGCTCATTTAATGGGGGAAGACTATAACACCTCGTGTTTTAGGTCATTGTACGACATTATGTAATCCACTAATTATTTTTAGGGTTTTACGCGTTTGCTTTTAAATCGTAATCGTTAAGCTAAATCGCGTAAACTAAAAATGATCATTCAATGTAAACGGGCATTAAACAATTAAATGTTTACATCAAGCAAGTGTTATATGATTATTTAGAGGATAATTATTATCATTGCACATTTTATTTTTATTGGTTACGTTAAGTGTTTACGTTTCGCGATAAAGTACGTTTAAGCCTTCTCGGAAGCACGTTAACTTATCTACGCTTCATCAAATACCTAAAAATTTTTTACCCAATACCTTAAAGTTATTTAAAACTCAAGTATTTATCACATTATACATATTCAATCAGAAAGAATCAAATCAGAACACTACCATGTGCAAGTTATACATTTATTAAGTCTATTCCTACATTATACTTAAAAAAATGCAAGTATTCGTTATATAAAAGATCAAAACATATCAAACTTATTTCAAGCGAGATTTCGTGTAATATATGCCTTGGAGGAAAAATATTGGACAAAGGAAACTACACAAATAATCTTTCATAAAAAGACTAACATGCACTTGAACTCATGACTAGCCAACTTATCCCTGATAAGCTTCACTTTTCTTTCCAAACTTTCCACCTTGCATCTCCACTAGACATCAAAATATCCTTCAAAATATCTTCCAAGTATATATATGCATGCATATGTGAGCTAGGGACTTATATACTTTCCATTTCATTGCAAAGAAATCACAAACTCTCTTTTCCTTCTCTCATAAACCCACGGCATCAAACACCCTCCAAACACAATTCATAGTTTAATTTTATTTCACCATATTAGTGTTTACATATCATCACTTAAGGTATTCAATAAGATTAAGGGTTGGTTAAGCTTTGAAAGGTTTTACAAGATATAGCAAGATTAGGGTTTTTGGTTGTAAATTAGGGTTTTCACTTATATTTTCAAGCCAAGGTTGTTAATCACAAGGGTGTGATTGTTTATTATTTTTTTCTATAACTCATCCACACAAGGTTATTTAAAAGCTTAATCATTTCATAACTAAGATTTTATGTGTTCATATGTTATATTTAGCTAAATCACCATCTAGGGTACTTTTGAATATGTAAAATGAATATTTACTTATGATTAATATTTTAGGCACTGTATTAGGCATGTCACATGGATGCTAATATGATGTTAAAAGGGGTGTATAAGTGTTTTAACATGTTGTTTAAGTATAAACATGTTTATGAGCAAATTAGGGTTTCTAAAGTTAACTTATGATTACAATGAAAATGGTAGTTAAACTTGTTATCTGAACACACTTTAGTAAAGTATGATTCAAATGGACTTATATATGTAAAACACAAGATAGGTAATGTTGTGAAGTATTGTAAAAAGGTGTTGAAGCTTAATGGTACAAAAATCAAGCTTAAAACATGTCTAAATCACAAAACCTCAAACTTTCTGTTTTGGTTCGATTTTGTTAGCACCCATATTATGTTTTATAAAGATAGTACATCTCATGAGGATTCCAAAATGATAAGAAACTCGAAAATCTGATTTATAACGAAGAAGATAGCTAGTTACGAGTTTTACGCGCTAAATACTTATCAAACAAATTTTATAAAAAGTTACTATTCATGGCAGAAACTTATACTTTGTAAACATCAATAATATGATAAAACTTTCAATTACAAGAACGTGTTCGAAAGAATCGCTAAAAACGGAGCTATAACGAATAAGATACGACTAAAACGGGTTTTACGTTAATTAAAAGTATAAAAACGATTTTATAGCTATTAGAACAGTATAAACACACTAATCATCTTAGAATCTCAAAACCTAAAAATGTGATTTTATGACACCCGTGCCTTAATACAAAGCGTGGGCGTAAGAAACGCGAGAAACGGCTTAAAACACAAAGTTATTCATTTGCTAAAGGCGTAATTAAGAAAACGTTTTTACTTATAAAAACATTTCACTAAAACGATAGATGTGATATACGTATATAGATTATATATTATTAGTTATCTGAAGTGCCAATATACTAGGGAATTTCTAGAGGACTTCGTTCAGATGGCGTAATTGTCGAGTTGTGGATTTTACGATTTTAAAAGGTGTCCTAACCCTCGTACGTCATGACATGACCTCTTAAATTATGTAGCCCAAACGATAGTACGATGATAACTATATAGGATTTATTACAGTGTGTTGTTAGACACGTACTTGATTACTGATTCGACCTATATTTAACTAGGTATGCATTCGGGCGTTGCATGACGCGTTTTTTACTTGGGATATTTTGTTATCATTTACTCACTCACGGTTATTTCATAACCCCATGTTAACAATTATAAATTACAAGTTTTTGGGTGAGAAACATAATGCATGTTTTAAAATAGATCCAGTGTACATTTTATCATGATTTAACGTGTGCCTAAGTAGCGATAACCCACTAAGCCCATGAATCAAAACTGTCAATTACTGGAATGTGGAGCGCGAATGAATATAGATAGATCTAATATGGGGAAAAAAAAAAATTTTTTTTGACCTCCCTGTTAGGGTGACTACTATCACTGGAAACAACGTATATCATTGTCAGATACTGGATGTTACTAGGGGTTGAACATCATCACGGGCAATGAAAGGCAATATTTATGTATTGTATTTCATTTGTCGAGCTTTGGTGTCATAGCTTAGGCAAACGTAATTGCATTGTTGTGATGTCTCGCATCTGTTTCTTATCCTGGGAAAGTCTTGCGGTCCTGCATATACATTTACATAAACCTATGAAATTCACCAACTTTATGTTGACGTTTTTAAATGCAATGTTTTTCAGGAGGTCATTAAGCACGAGGTGCGAAGGATACATTGGTGGTTATATTTTGAAGTCATGCATTAAAGATTTAGTCGCATTACATTTTGTATATCTGTTATGGGCTGGAAATCTTTGTAATAATAACAAGTAAACAAGTAAAGCTTCGGGCTTTTGTAACACATACTTTATTAAATCCAATATATCAGTTTTAAACGACTTTTTGGTCGTTCTTATATTATCTTGTGTTATTGATCTGAGAAGTAACACGCCCCGGACCCTTATTCCGCTACGACCCAATTTGGGGGTGTTACACCTCGCTGCAAAGAAATCAACAAAGTTGGTAAAGTATCTACAATCTGGAAATCTTGAAGTGTTGGAGTCTTGAAATCTCAAGACGGCTGATCAACACAATCTTGCTCATAAAATCAACATGGAGAATCTACCGAGCAAAATATCAGGGGAGTTTCTCATTCTAATTCTTTTAATTCCTGTTTTTAATGTTTTAACTATACAACGAGGCTTGTATAATCAAGTAGGGGGATGGGGAATTATAATGTATACTTGCCCTATTTTTTTCACATAAAATGCTTAAATATCTCAAATATAAAAAAAAGTTTCAAGCATACTTTTATGGAAATTTCTGTTACATAACCTGCACACATATCCCTTATTAGATATTGGTGATGATTTAACCTTATCTTTTCCCAAATGTTTACTCTAACAGATTCACTAAAATTATGAGTGTGTCGGTGATGTTGTAAACTTTAGAACTTGGCTTGGTATATCTATTCGAGACCAATAATAATGGTCTACTATTGATTTAGATGAGTAACTGTTAAAATTGGTAAATTTCTAGATATACACCTAAAAAAGCCTATACTTCTTGTTGTTTTTATTCACTAACTACACAGTTTATAATAAATCCTGTATAAACCTTGTTACTCTCATTATAAGAGTAAGATACCCCTAAAAAACATGTAGAGTCAATCCTTTAGGAATAACACAAATTGTTTGTTTCGTTACACCTTTACACCTTAGCCTACCCTGTTAGATTAAGTCCATTTATTAGTTGCTAGTTGCTTAAAGTGTAAAGTATGTATTTCCTGAGTCTTGTGTCAAGTTTTTTATCTTTGGTACGGTTGGGAAGAAATTTTCACATTACAAATGGGAATGTATAAAGTAGTCAAAACTCATGTATTTTTAATACCATCACAATTATTGGTACGTCCGAAGAATGAAGAATTATCAAATGAATTATTCGGAGTTATTATGATCGTAAAGATGGTGAAATTACACCGAGTTTCGTAGTTATGTATATGTTCGAAAAAAAGAAAAAAATAGAAAAAATTAGAAAAAATCGCAACAACAAAGAGGAGTAAAGTTTGGAGATAATCATTTCGCAAAAGCTTAAACCGAAGGAATTATATCAAGGATCAATTATTCGTTGATACGTCTTATAAGTAAACGATGTAAAGTTTTATCGCCACTTGTCCTTTGTAAAAGTATGTAGAGTAAAAGTAATAATTGAAAGGTTGACCGTTGACGGGAACGCCAACTTAGTGTTTGTTTTTGATCTATGATCAAGACTGTGTAAATAGTTGTGTCTATTTTATAGAAACGGTCAGCGAAACGTGTTTAGCAACTTATTACCTTATATTTTGGGCTTGGTCTATTTGTTTCGTAATTTTATTTAACAATAATTTTATTTCCCTTTCCTAATCATAAACCTTGGGTTTTACCAAATAAGGTTATGATCGAGTCATGCAAGTCTATTCCTGTCGTTACAGCCATGTATGCGTTGATTCCGATGCCTTGTTGGTTTTATTACTTTTTGGTGAAAATTTAGAAGATCCATCTGGCCACACCCTATATCCTTCATTCATTCCTAACCCTTGTTAAACACGAATGAGGATGTGATTTTAACACACTTGTATATTCCGTCTTATACGGCATGTATGTGTGATTCAGCTGCCTTGTTGGTGTGGTACTTTTGGTGAAAGATTGTTAGAATGATCAACCCTAAGCCTTATAATAGAAAACCTAATTTACTTTTATAAACTTGTTACTCCTTAGTTCTAGTGGTGAAGATGTGTATCCTTGCCAAACTTATGATAGAATACTCGTCATGACCGGAAAATTAAGCGAATTAGTTACATGTTACAACATAGATTAGTTGAGTGATTTGAGTGTTTTCATCTTCCTATTTCATGATATGTTTGGTTGTATACATGTAATAGATCAAATAAATGCTTAAACGGAAAAATCCTTAGGGATGTATTTTTATAAACTTCTAAAGACTACTTGAGGACAAGTAGGATTCAAGTGGGGGATATTTGATGACATCAAATAACGTTACTTTTACAACATCATGTATCCCATGTAAATAACCCATTTTGTATAATTATTGCAAAGAATTGTTACTTAATCATTTGTATTTGAGAATTATAGTAACTATCGAGTACTTGGTGAAGATTAGTAAGAAGGCACGCATTCTGGAGCTTAAACGAAGACATTTGAAGATTACTGTTCTGACATCCAATACGCAGTATCCATCAAGGAAGATACGGCGTATATGTGCCTGCACTTCACCAAAGACCATAAGGGAACAAGGATCAATACGCCGTATCCAGAGAAGCCTATACGCTGTATTCAAGTTATGGAAATAAAATATTATAGAAGATATCAAACGTGGTCCTTACTCCAAGAAACCCCTGATACGCCATATTGACCTCAGTCAATACGCCATATCGACCAAATTCCAGACCTTATATATAACACCTCATGTTTTAGGTCATTGTACTACATTATGTAATTCACAATTTATTTTTAGGGTTTTACGCATTTGTCTTAAATCGTAAACGTTAAGCTAAATCGCGTAAACTAAAAATGATCATTCAATGTAAACGGGCATTAAACGATTAAATGTTTACATCAATTAAGTGTTATATGATTATTATGAGGATAATTAATAACTTTGTTTATCTTATTTTTATAGGCTACATAAAATGCTTACGTTTCGTGATAAAACGCGTTTCGGCATTCCCGAAAGCACCAAAACCTAACTACGCTTAAACGAATACCCACGATTATACCTAATACCCAAAATAATCAATATAGCATCACATGGGAGCCTATGTGCCTGAATAAAAGAAAAATTATAAGGATAGGAACCAAGAAAAATATTCTAGCGCAAAGTATCTTCCGTGTCATTTCATGGGAGATCCATTTTAGTTGTAACCAAAACACTTACACCTTGTAAGAACCCACTCCCCCCTATGGGCTCTTACATAAGGGTTAGTAAGTAACCATGATTGAGTTACTTAGATATTTTCACTATAAAAGCTAGCAACTAACACATAGAGTTCATTTCCAAAGTGTAAACAACAAATTTCTCTCCCATTTCCATCTACAAACCCCACGGCTCAAAATTATTATTTTGGGCAATCCATTACTTGATTTTCTATCATTATACAAGCATACACACACAACAAATCTAAGTGTATTCAAGAAGGGGTTCAAGATTGGTAACCATTGCGAGGAAGGAATCAAGAAAAGGAAGAAATGGTTTACTTGGGAAAATTAGGGTTTTCACCTTATATTTTCAAGCCAAGGTTGTTAATCACAAGGGTGTGATTGTTATTCTCTTCTCTACTCATCCAAGCAAGGTTATATATAAGGCTTAATCATTTCATAACTAAGATTTTATGTGTTCATATGTTATATTTAGCTAAAATCATCATTTAGGTATTTTCTTTTGAATATGTAAAATGAATTTTTACTTATGATGATCATTGTTTTGTACACTTATTTACATGTCATATGGATGATAATATTATGTTAAAAGGGATGTATAAGTGTTTTAACATGTTGGTTAAGTATTAACATGTATAAGTGCAAATTAGGGTTTTAAAAGATTTACTTAATAAATTACAAGTGAAAATGATGTAAATAACATGTTAAACTGTTATCCTTAGATATTCTTGAGCAAAGTCTGACCTAAAGATTATAAATATAAGTAAAACATAAGATAGAATGTTGTGAGTAGTTGTAATAAGATGTTTGAAAAAAGAAGCTAAATGGTACTAAAATCAAGCTTAAAACATGTCTAAATCACAAAGCCTTAAACTTTCTGTTTTGGTCCGAATTTCTTAACATCCCTTTTATGTTTTATAAATATAGTACATCTCATGAGGATTCCAAAATGATAAGAAACTCAAAAATCCGATTTATAACGAAGAAGATACGCTAGTTACGAGTTTACGATGCTAAATACTTTATAAAACAAATTTTATAAAAAGTTACTATTCATGGCAGAAACTTATACTTTGTAAACATCAATAATATGATAAAACTTTCAATTACGAGAACGTGTTCGAAAGAATCGCTAAAAACGGAGCTATAACGAATAAGATACGACAAAAACGGGTTTTACGTTAATTAAAAGTATAAAAACGATTATATAGCTGTTATGAATAGTAAAAACACTATTCATCACAGAATCTCAAAAACCTAAAAATGTGATTTTATGATCACTCGTCTTAATACGAAAGCGTGGGCGTAAGAAACGCGAGAATCGGGTTTAAAACGACAAAGTTATTTCATTACGATTTCACTTAAACAAATAGATGGTGATATAGCTATATAGATTATATATGTTATTAGTTATCAAAGTGCTATATTACTAGGGAATTTCATAATGAGGCTTCTTCGGATGGCGTATTGACGAGTTATTGGATTTACGATTTAAAGTGTCCTAACTCCTCGTACGTCATGTCATGACCTCTAAATTATGATAGCCCGAACGATAGTACGATGATAACTATATAGGATTATATATGGTTGTTGTTAGACAACGTACTTGAATACTGATTCGACCTATATTAACTAGGTTGCATTCGGGCGTTAGCGTGACGCATTTTTACTTGGGATATTTTTAGTTATCAGTTTTACTCACTCAGGTGAAGCTCAAAGCCCATATTTTACAATAATAATTTACAAGTTTTGGGGTGAGAAACATATGCATGTTTTACAAATTGGACGCAGTGATATTTTAATATGATTACGTATTTGCTAATACGATAACCCCACTATGCCCATAGAATCATGCACTATCAATTTACAGGAAAAGAGCGCGAATGATTGTAGATAGATCAATTTAGGATTGACCTCTGGCCCGATCGGGTGACTAGCTATCACTGGAAACGAACGTATATCATGTCGAGATACTGGATTTAAGGGTTGAACCTCATCACGGGCAATGGTAGTCAATATTTATGTATTGTATTCAATTTGTCGAGCTTTGGTGTCATGACTTAGGCAAACTTAAGCATTTTGTGATGTCTGCATCTGTTGCAATTATCAATGGGAAAAGTCTTGCGGTCCCTGCATATACATTTACATAAACCTATGAAAATTCACCAACTTTTATGTTGGACGTTTTTAAATGCAAATGTTTTTCAGAGGTCATTAAGCACGAGGTCGAAGATACATTGGTGGTTAATTTTGCAGTCACCCATTAAAGAATTTAGTCGCATTACATTTTTGTATACTTTTTATTGGCTGAAATCTTTGTAATAATAACAGAAAACAAGTAACGCTCGGGGCTTTTGTAACACATACTTTATTAAATCAAAATATCAGTTTTAAACGACGTTTTTGTGTCGTTCTTATATTATCATGGTTATTGATCTGAGAAGTAACACGCCCCGGACCCTTATTCTGCTACGACCCAATTTGGGGGTGTTACACCTCGCTGCAAAGAAATCAACAAAGTTGGTAAAGTATCTACAATCTAGAAATCTTGAAGTGTTGGAGTCATGAAATCTTCAAGACGTGCTGATCCAACACAATCTTGCTCATAAAATCACATGGAGGATCGAACCGAGCAACAATATCAGGGGAGTTTTCTCATTCTATTCTTTTAATCGTTTTTTATGTTTTATCTATACAAAGAGGACGTTGTATAATTCAAGTAGGGGGATGGAATTAGAATGTATTCTTGCCCTATTTTTCACATAAAATGCTTATTTATGATCATATTTAAAAATAATCTAGATAATTTTTTGAATTTCTTGTTACATAAAATGCAAAAATTATACATATTAGAGATTGTAGGATTTAAAATTATCTGTTTAAATATGTTTTAAATAAAGTAAATTCCACAAAAATATGAGTGTGCCGGTGATGTTGTAGACTTTAGAACTTGGCTTGGTATATCTATTCGAGACCACAATAATGAGTACTATGGATTTAGATGGAGTAACTTGTTTAAATTGGTAAATTTTTAGGATTACACCCAAAAAGCCTATACATGTTGTTTTATTAACTAACTACACTGGTTAGTTAAATCCTCGTATAAACCCTTTGTTTACTCTCATCTTAAGAGTAAGATACCCCTAGAACAACCCATAGAGCCAATCATTTAGGAATTACACCAATTGTTTGTTTCGTTACACCTTTACACCTTAGCCTACCCTGTTAGATTATGTCCATTTATCAGTTGCTAGTTGCTTAAAGTGTAAAGTATGTATTTCCCGAGTCTTGTGTCAATTTTCTATCTTTGGTACGGTTGGGAAGAAATTTGCACATTGCAAATGGGAATGTATAAAGTAGTCAAAACTCATGTATTTTTACTACCAACGCAATTATTGGTACGTCCGAAGAATGAAGAATTACCGAAGGAATTATCCGGAGTTATTATGATCGTGAAGATGGTGAAATTACACCGAGTTTCGTAGTATAGTGTAGTGAAAAAAATAAAAAAAATTACAAAATCACAACAAAAAAGAGAAGAAAAGTTTGATGATAATCGTTTCGCAAAAGCTTAGACTGAAGAAACTATATGAAGGATCAATTATTCGTTGATACGGCTTATAAGTCAACGATGTAGAGTATTGTACAAAGTGGTAGATATCGCCACTTGTCTTGTAAAAGTTTGTAAAGTATGGGATGATTGGGAAGTTGACAGTTACGGGAACGCCAACTTAGGTTGTTGTTTTTGATCAATGATCAAGACGTTTGTAAAT
>BQNB010038325.1:5105-48834 GCA_026074375.1 Tanacetum coccineum | reverse complement strand
AAAGTTTTGGATTTTAAACTATCATTACATGCAGTTACAGACTTTATTTTATTAGAAATACTAGAAATCCTATGGTGGTCTTCTACTTTCGTCTTCTTAAACTTCACTTGACTATTATTTTGCACGACCTTTTCGTTCATTTGAGTGCTCCTAAGCTGTGGCCTGCTAACACTAGTGTTGTGAATTACTCCTGTAAAGGTAGACACACAAGGATTAGTATTCTTAAACGCCTTAGGTAACTAAGGTGCTCTAGTTTGTGTTATTCGAGTGTCAATTCGATACATTCCTGGTTTAATCACATTTGTGTTTTTGATTGCTTGTTTTCTATTCTGAGGCAAAGTATGTGCAGTGACTGGTTTTGATAAACATTCTGACACATTAGTTTTGGTAACCAACTTTGTCTTTAAAAAACTTTTTCTCTCAAGAGAATCTGAAAAAGGAGTCGGTTTTCTAAAACGGATGGTTTTGGAATCCTCAGAGCATTTGTTTGTCAAACAACAGATGGATTATCAAACTTAGTTTCTACATATTTTCCTTTACACTTCTCAATGAGTTTCTTTAACTCACTTATGGCAATGTTCTTGTCTTGCAATTGAGCTTTCAAATCTTGTATTTTCAAATATTGTTCTTGTTCTTTAAGAAATACAGTTGATGCTTTTTCTTTGCAAATTGTGTTATTTTTACTTTGTTCTTGATAGTTTTGTAAAGTAAGTTCAAGAGAAATCCAGTGTTTTTCTAGTTTAGTAAAACTTCATAAAAGCTCATTGTAAACTTCTTTACTAATATTTTTAGTTTGTTTAGAAAGCTTTTTTGTAATACATTCACATTCTTTGACTTTATAAACATATAGGCATTGCAATTCATTATATGCATCTAAGTCAGATAAAGAATGCAAATAAGAACACATAACATCCTTTGAAACACACTTTGGAGAAGTAGATCATATATGTTTGAAAAATTAGCTTTGTCAGATTCAATTTCATCAATCTCTTTTTCAAGTGATTGGACGTACTCTAAATCTGCGAACATCTCTTGTTTAAGCTCACTTACAAATTTGAAACTATCATTTTGTGTCTTTAGTGCAAGAGGCATCGAACAATTTTTCAAAAGCACGCTCATATCTTCAGTAGTTAGTGCACGAAATTTATCATATGTATGTTTTTACCAAGCTAAATCACAAACTTTTTTGAAATGGTTTATGTTATTAGTCATGACATTATAAGCTTGTCTACTATTGCTTATTGACTTTCCTATAGGTAGAAAACCGATGTTTTTAACAATGTGAGGTTTAGTTTTTACAAAAGATTTTCTCTACATTTTCTTTTGAACTTCATTTGCGTGTGCCAACTGATCAAGATATTCCAGTGATGGCGGTTTAAAATTTTCATAAAGAGTGTTTTGATATGTGTAGTCGTATGGTTTCACTTTGTCTTTATTCAACTTTGATCTACTCTCTTGTTCAAAAGTCAAGGTCTCTTCCCTATCAGGGGAAAATATGTTTGTAAGATTAGATTTATCATATGGGATCTCATACAAACATGGCTTTTCAGATTGAGCTTTCTTGAGGTACATAGGATTTGCAAAAGTTGGTCTTCCATTATACGTTGAGCCTTTGGGAGCTAACATATGAATGGTTTGAATTAATTGATTTCGTTTATAAATAATTTCGTTCAAAAACTTTAATTGCTTTTCCACTGCAATAAATTTGTCAAGATCGTTTCCTTTCTTAAGTTTCAAATCCTTTATTACCTTATTTTTCTCTTTGACAAGGCCTTCATAACTTGATTTTGTTAAAAGACTCTATTTGATTAACTTATCATTTTTCTTTTTGACAACAGAAATTTCATATGCTTTTAATTTCAAACCTTCTTTTATGTCATGTTCTTTTTGAGCTAATAATTCTAGAGTTTCTTTTAATTTGCGTTCAAGTATGTCATTTTCAATTGTACGATCTTTGAAATTTTTTTACTTTGCAATCTCAACCTCTTTATCATGAAGTGCACCTAAACATCTATCTCGAGTTCTATTAGACTCCCCAAGAGTTATATTAGTTTCCTAAAGAGAAGATTTGCACTCTTTCAATTCTTGAGCAAGTGATGCGTTTGCTTTCTTTAATTGCTTTTTAATCTTTTTGTTTTCTTCAATATCAAGTTGTAAATTTGCAATTAAAGTAGCAAGCACAACACGCTCATCATCACATTATTTAGCATTTTGGTTAGCCTGATTATCATTATCACACATATTTGATGAATCCGGAATGATATTACTATCAACCTTTTCCACTACATATGTGTTATTAATGGATTCAGGTTTCTTAGAATGCTGTCTTTCATTGGCAAACACATTATAGTCAGCATTGTATTATACCTTTTCTAATGGCTCAGCATCAAATCCCAAGTCTAAAGATAAGACCTCCTGAATCTTTTCCATGAAACTTTAATGTGCTTCCGGTTCTTGTTCATCTATTTCTTCATCCGCGTCCTCTAGCCAATCAGCTTGCTCTGCTTGTAATGGAACACATTTCTCAGCTTGTTTGCACATCAACATCTTTTCTTTATGATACGTGCAATCTTTTGCCCTTTTTGGCTTCCTGCACTCCTTAGCAAAATGCCTAAATTCCTTGCAATTAAAACACTGTATCTATATCTGCTGCACTACATGACTGCCTATAGTCTCCTTAGCCCCATCAATAGTCAGTGTCCTCAGATTCCCAAACTGACCAGTTTGATTTTCATTCACGTATCTTAGAGTAGTGTCAACATTCTTGTTTCTGAAGTTTGAAGAAGTTCTGAAGTTGTTGTTGGTAGGTTTGTAGAGCCTTTTGAAGTACTTTGCAATGAGTGCCAAGTTTTTCTGCATATATTTGTCTCTTTGCACTTGGTCTGGATCACTGTCTTCTTCAGAAGCTGACTCAGATGGATGTGTGATTGGTTTGGCTATCTCTTAGCCTTTGTGTCTGGTAGAAGCATTTGATTTGGTGGAAGATGATTTTTTTTGTTGGTGGTGCATATGATTTCTGAGGTTTTGATGCTTGATAATAAGTTTCTTGATATGGTTAAGCAGCAGCACCAAGTGCTAGAGGATTTGAACTCCTAGCTATCTTCTCAGCATGTATTTCATTAACTTCTTTTTGATACTATTTCAGAATTTGAAAGAGCTTGTGATATGATATTGTGTCCAATTCTTGAGTTTGCTTGACAATTATCACAAATCTTGACCATCTTGGTTGAAGTTGTTGAAGAAATTGAACATTTACTTGCATAGTAGCAACTTCCATCTGGTTTCTCACCATTTCATTCATCATCTTATAGAACCTGGAGTAGTATGACTCAATTGACTCTTCATCTCGTGAAGTAAATCTTGCAAACTCCCAGAACAAACTAGTCTTCACATCTTGCTTGTTAAGAGATTCACCTTGTTGTAACATTTCAATAGCTACCCACATATCATGAGCTGTCTGGCAAGCATCAATAATTGAGTAAATGTCATCCCAATTCTAGTCAAGATCAAATGAATTGCTTCCTTTTCTTCTTCATAATGAGCTTTGTTTTCAGGAGATAGATTTGAGAATGTCTCAAGAGTTGTTCGTTCTGGAACTTCTGGAGATTCATCTGTTGCAGGTTGACCTAGAATTATGATATTAGAAAACTTGTAAGGGCCGTCAAGGATGCATTTCTTTAGTGCTTCACCGTTTGGTTTCGTATCAATATATCTCATGAAACGTGATTGCCAGTTAGCACATCTTCCGGTTGCAAGCATTGGTGGACGATCTCTTGAACCAGCTGCCATGATGTTGTTATGCATTTGACTGTCTGTTGTGGATGTTGTTATCGGAGTAGTCATGATGAATAATTTGTTTGTTATGAAATGAAAATGATTAAATAAGATCTTAAGTAGGTAAAGTGATTGATGTTGTGATTTGAGTATGGAATTCTAGTTCACGGAATTTTACAAGTCTTGATTAAACCAAGAAAAGAAGTGAGTCTTTCGTGGGATTTTACTAAATCAAGAAGAAACCGTGAAATAAGAATTTGTTGAGAGAAATGATGTATATTTCGCCTAATAGAAGTGGTATGTTTCTCCTGAGGAAATGGTATGTTTTTCCCAATGAAATTGGTATGTTTCTCCTAATGAAAGTGGTATGTTCCTCCCAGTGAAAAAATAGTGTATGTTTCTCCTAATGAAAGTGGTATATTCATCCCAATGAAAAACAAAGTATGTTTCTCCTAATGAAAGTGGTTTAAATTGCCTAGGCAAAATTTCTTGATGTATAAATCGCCTAGACAAAGATGTATAAATCGCCAAGACAAAATGGTATGTTTCGCCTAGGCAATATGTATGTTTCGCCTAGTGCAATACGTATGTTTCGCCTAGGCCAACTGTATGTTTCGCCTGATGTATAAATCACTGATATTTGCTATTTTATATATATCTTTTACCTTGTAAAACGAACCCAAAAGACCAAAAACATATTAAAAATTGCAAATATATGCTTGTTTTTGTGTTTGTGTATGTGCAGGTATGGATATTAAAGAAATGGACAAAAGAAAAGACAAAACCGGATAAAACCGAGCACGGGATCGGAAAGAGCGCGAGAAAACGAGTCCAACGGTTCCTTCGGATCTTAATGGGCCAGCCCGTAACCCATTTAAATGGGCCGGGCCAGCCCATTTACAACTTAGTCCAACAAAAAGCCCATTTCCTCGTTTATATGTGGAACACATGAAGAATAAATCAAATTATGGCAAATGGATGTAAGGAGCAGGTCACGTGACCTGAAATTAATTCAAATAATATCACATGCCAACCCACCATCTTGCAAAGAACGAATAGTAGAGCTCCACGTGGCAGGGCATGTATAAATTCACTCCAATTTCAATTTGTATTTGAACCGAATGATCCAACAGTAGAAATCATGCTGCGTCAAAATGAAGCAATAATATTGGCCACGTGGCAACTTTGTGATGGCTGGATCAAATTCTTTCTCCTCTCAATCCGTGTGACATAGAATAATTGCCAATGATTGGCTCATTTATTCTCCAATGATTAGGAAATATTTACAACTTCAACCCCTCCTCTTTGGCTATAAAAAAGACGCCTCTCCTCACATTTTTGGATAGCTTTTAGGAGTAGGATTTAGTTTTAAAAGTTTCTTTAGTTTAGTTTTTTTAGCTTATTTTAATATTTTCAGCTTATTAGTTTTTCTAGCTTATTGTAAAAAACTATTGTCAGCTTGTTTTGAATGATGTAACGAGATTTGGCTTAGCTATATGAAGTTTTTGGTTCGTTATTGCTTATTTCTATTCTTTTCCTTAAATTTCATGAGCTTATTTCCTAATTGGTTTGTCACTCTTTGAGCTTATTGAGATCTGAATAAGCTTCGTTTTTGTTGTGAGCTTATATAGTATAGAGCAAATTTCGTTTGTTTCTTTATTTATTGAAGCCATGATATAAGAAGTTTATTTGTTCTAATGCTTTTTCTAAGATTTAATTTCGTGTTATTTCATAAGTAAGTTGGCTTATTAGGTAGTAAAAGCTTAAGTTTAGAATTTCTCATCTAAAATACGAATTGCTTAATTTGGGATTGGCTTAAAATTAGATCTCAAAATTGCTCGTGCTTAATTGTTGAGTGGATAGTTGCTTATTCGGATTAGACCATTTTATCTAGTAGATTTGTTCGAGCTTATTTGTTTAAAAAGCTTTTTGTGGCATGTTTAAATCGGTCTTAAACTATTAAGATTGAGGTGCTTATTTGATATTCTACTTGAGTTTATTGTATTCTTGCTTAAGTCATCTAAAAAGTGAGTGATAGTAGGAATAACTTGTCCACTGTTTCCGTTTAATTTGTCGCTTAATAGAATTCAATTCCTGAAATTATTTCTGTTTAGTAATTCAATATTCCTGAAAGTTTATTTCTGTTCAGGACAATGCGTTTGATGGTGTACATTTATTGGATAGGCTTTAGTTAGGATTTAGCATCTGGGCTTGCACTATTGGGACATGTGTTCTTTGTGATTGAACGTGAAATTGAAATTTGTGAAGTTTATACGCTCACACGCGCGCCGCGCTATTAATAACTGTTTGTTGTTTGTGTTTGAGAATTTTATGGTCATACGTGTCAACTCATGAGGCGAGCGTAAGATTAAGGTTTATTTAGCCAGAAGAACAGAATTGATTATTTGTTATTAGCTTAAAGAAATCGGATGGACGTGGTATTCGTTTAATTGCGGGGTCATCCAATTCGGTGCACCTCACCCCCCCCACATTTTCTAGTCCTTTTTCAATACTTAGTGTAGATTTACTTTTGTCATTTAATGCTATGTTAGTTTATGTGATTTTTGCTATGATTAATGAGTAGATAATTTGTGTTTGCTAAGTGATTAGTGATTTGGAATTTAGGTGCGGGTTTAAAAAGATTTAAAAAATTATTAGTCATTAGTATTTTCTTTTCGATTTACTTTGTTGTTCATTGATGTTGTTAATGAATTTGTAATTTCGGGTAAGTTAGGTTGTTAAGCATGGTGGTTGGTTTATTGGGCTTTGAGTGTCTGAACTAAAGCTCCGCCCTTTGTTGTATAAAGTTCACGTACTACCGGTAGAAAGATTCATAAATTGGTCTATTTTTTAATTTTTTAGATATTTTTAGTATTTTTATCTTAGTGGTGTATATACTTAGATTTATCGAGTAGTATATACTTAGCATGCTTTTTATATGCTTTTCCTTTTAGTAGATTAGAAATAAATCAAAGAAATTCATTTTACCCATTCAAAACGCCAGATGACGATCACGGTACTGTTGACACGATGTTATCATTTAACGCTATCACCGATGGGAAAAAGTCGATCACCGGGAGTGGTTTTTGAGACAACATTTGGTTAAAAGTATTTTTATATGAACCCACGGAAAATACTTACTATAATATGTAATTGTTATACTTCCTTAGGATTTTGTGCGTTTATTTATATTAATTTCTAATACATAGAATTATATAATATGATATATAAATTTTAATATTATATATATATATATATATATATATACGTATTCTAAAGGGGTGGGGTCGGGTTCAATCAACTATACTTTCAGATATGTATGTGTTCTTTTTTTTTATTTCCTCCTTCAAACTTTTTCAGAAAAACAACTTTTGAATCACCTAAAAGACATACTTTTTGACCTTTTTTGTTGATTTTTTTGCAAAACTAAATATTACTAAGCTATAACAAGCATAAAAACACAAACTTTATAGTTTTTAACACCAAAAATTTTCCACTTTTTTGAATCAAGAAAGGACGAAATATGTTAAATCTTTTTTAACAAAAAAATTCTCTCTTGTTAAATAAGCTACAAAACTAATAAGCAAAACAAACTAGGCTATAGAAAACAAGAAAATCTTAGCCAAATAAGCTCGAAAGAAGGTCTAATAAGCCATTTTTTCTCTAATCCACACGAACCACAACTAAACACTAAACCCACCCAAGGGGGTTCTTGATACCAATTGTAGGACCTAAGCTATATCATTTCCACTATCAAAACCATATGGGACAAGCCATATTATGAGAAGAAAAGAGAAGAGAAGTTTAAAGAGAGAAAGTAAAGAAAGAAAGAGAGATGGTTGATTTCTAGCAAAGGTGAAAGATTACAAATGAGAACCAACACCCTTTCTACACTTGGAGAGGGGTATTTATACTTCCTATGGGCTGACCCTATGAGGCTTTTGTTGGGCCGTAGATTTTTGTTCTATTGGGTCGGGCTTGGGGTTGCTTTGGGCTTTTGCCCGATACATGTGCAATATTAGATTAATATTACGAGCCCCACACCAGTTCCTAGCCTATTACAACATATTGTGAATAAAGACCAAGCTTCCATTTCTGACTCAATATTTTGAGGGTAACACTTATAAAAACTGGGAGCTTGTTGATTCCAACGAATCTTCAAATGAGGAAGGAAGTTATGCGTTTCTTGTTGTTTCATTAAGTACATCATCCACATCACTTCCACTTTCCCCTTCAGCCTATTTAGCTTCCTTATTGTTCCTTGCATTCGAACCAACCTTATCGCCTTTCTCACAAAATGATGTTCCCTTAGTTGGAACCGACTCTAACATAACTTGTTTTTATGTAGTAGCATGAGTATATGTAGGCGAATAATTTTTACTTGAATTTTTGGCTTGAGACGCGACCTTCATACTTGTATTCATAACGTCTTCTTCGTTGGACATGTTACTTAAGACATCAAAAGGATTAGAATCCATACTAGTACTTACCTCTTTCATAACAATCATACTCTTCTTCGTAGATTGGTTCTTGTCCACATTTTCATCTTTCTTTTGTTGAACCGTCCTGTAGACAATATGTGATTTAAAACCAACCGACACACCACACACGAGTTACCAAGGTGCCTTCATATTCTTGAAAATCTTGGAATAAATCTTCTTCGGACATTGTTCCAAAGAATGACCAGACAGCTTTCAAGTTGAACATCTTGACGGTTTCCGCTCATACTCAACACAAATAGTATTCAAAATATACCCATCACCCTCAAGTTTTGGAACTGCCACAATGGGTGTATCTTGCATATGAATATCATCTTGTAGGTTTATCATAGCTCCGCATAACTAGACCGACCACATGATTCTATGCACATAGCTGTAGTATAGGCATCCATCACTAATGGGGTACCAAGTTTTGTTGCAATAACACTCAACCTGTCATCCATGAACGTAGTAATAGGGATATCATGAAATTTCACCCAAACTGGTACATTACTCAATTCCTCATTTGATAGATTCGCATTTAAAGACCACTTCCCAAGGATAAATGACACCTTAAAAAGTAATAGGTGCAACGTACTTTTTGTTCAACAAAGTTGAAGAATCTTCACAAAGGAACAAGATTTTTGAAACTTTGTTTTTGGTTGAAGAGTGTCCATGCTCGTTAATCATTAATGGATGAATTTGTGAGAATTCAATATCCAAAGAACTAGTGAAGCCCTTGAAGTTACCAACCGAATAACATCCTAATTCGTATAAGTTAGGATGGATAAATAAGGGTCTGAAGGTAATGGTGAATGAGGTTTGTAGAATTCCAATTTCTATTTGTAATTCACATTATGATGTGGTATCTTGTGATGTCGTTGACTAATGAGCTATTGTTGGGATTAAAAGACTGCTTGGAGTTAATACTGCTAAGGTTAGAGTTACTGCCGTCAAGCATAACTTAGTGCTATTAGTAATATGCTAAGTAATTAAGTATTGTTTATTTTACAACTATACTGCTAATGTGTATAACTACTGGGCTTAATGGAATTTAAGACTGCTCAGGGAGACTTAGAAAAATTCTTTAAATCCACTAATACTGCTAAGTATCAAAAGTTACTACTGATATTGTAAACATAGGTACTAAGTGATGCTAGTATAGTGTTAGAACTATCTAGTATATGTTATAACTACTAGTGTAACTTAGGTAAACTAGCCAGTGGAATAATAAAGAAAATATTGCTAGATTAGTTACTACTGCATGTACATATGTTATAGCTGCATTATACAAAAGTTAATGCTGCTGGTATGAAAGTGACAACTGTCTGAAAGATTTACAAGCTGCTAGAAGAGTATTCTAACTGTCAGAATGATAATGATGAAATGATTGCTTATTCAAGAATACTTAACGGGATAAGTATGAAATATTTTGTAAAAGATATGTATAAGTTAATTTGTTTGAAGATCATGATAATTTAGGAAAATATTATAAGCCATATAGGACTCCTTGGAGTATAAAAATAAGGTCCCAGGGCAATGTCGTTTATATATATATAAATAATATAATACACACTGATCAGAACACATAAACATAGTCGTATTATAGCTTCAAAGTTTGTGTATAACCCTAACACAATCAAGAGTGTAACCGTATTTAATATATTAAGGCTTTTAGGTTTTGGTAATATACAATCTTACTCATTACTGTGTTCAATTATTTATCTTCGTTGGTATCTAAGACTAGATTTCTGCAAAATTGGCTTTGATAGATGTCCATCAAAGTTTCTACTATAAGTGGAGTCCTTTGATTATTCAATACACTAAGCCTTAAACAAGCTAATAAAGATCTATCAATTGGGATCAAACAATGGTATCAGAGCTGTTTGAGAAACTGGTTGAAAAGGGGAAAGAAGAAGACATCAACACTAAACCAGATCTATTGTTTGTGAAAACAGGAGGCAGTATCTTCACCAATGTTTGCTGCTTGCAAAACTCCAGTGCTCATCCAGGAGAATATGAGCTTGGAAAATGATGATAGAATATTACTTCCTAATTACAATGATTATGCTCTGGGAAGTAATATTAAATTGACGACACACCGCCACAAAGTGAGAACTGTTGATGGTGTTAGAGGCAAACATAACCTCCGTACAACTGCATAGGAGAAGGTTAGCAAGGAAGAATGAGTCAAAGGAAAGATGTACATGTGGTTGACAGTGGTCCTTCCAAATTAACATCAACTAAAGTTTTAAATACTTAACAAATGTTGCCAAGACTTTAATGGAAGCTATAGAGATAAAGGTTTTGAGGTAATAAAGAGTCAAAGAAAACTCAAAAGACACGTTATAAAGCATCACTCTGAAGAATTCAATAGTCAAGCTCTAAGGATTCTAATCAAACTCTATACGCATAAGGCTTCCAAAAAGCATATCAGTTAGCTAGATATTTATGGTAGTGAAACACTAATTTCTCAAAAGATAGAAATATTGAAATTTTTTTAAGAAGTACCATCCCATAGAATGGAAGACTCATACCTTGATAAGGAGGAACAACGGACCTGATTATGACACCTTAATCATGGGATGACCTACACAACAAACTGAGATTTTATGGAAACTGAAGTTTAAAGGTATCAGCTCAAAACCACAATTTACATAATGTGGCTTTTTGTGATCTTCTAATAACTCTGGCAGTTCCAATCAAGCTCATGGTTCTAACTCTGCCAATACTGATAGTATGAGTGATGCTGTGATCTATTCTTTCTTTGCAAACCAATCCAACAGTCCACAATTAGATAATGAGGACTTACAATAGATTGATGCTGATGACTTGGAAGAGATGGATCTAAAGTGGCAAGATGGCTATTTTTTACCATGGACATGACCATGAGATCCAGAAGATTTCTAAATAATACTGGAAGGAAGATTAGTGCCAATGGTTCTGAGACCATAGGGTTTAACAAATCAAAGGTGGAATGCTATAACTGTCATAAAAAGGGTCATTTTGCAAGGGAGTGCAGGGCTCCAAGGGAGAACAGGAACAGAGAACCTGTAAGGAGGAATGTGACAGTGGAAACAACAGAGACAAAAGCTTTGGTGGCTCAAGATGGACTTGGGTATGACTGGAGTGACCAGGCTGAAGAAGGACCTACAAACTTTGCACTTATGGCATATACATCTTCAGGTTCTTCAAGTTCTTCAAGCTCAGATTCTGAGGTATCTACTTGTTCTAAAGCATGTTTAAAATCTTATGAAACTCTCAAAGAACATTATGATAATCTGACAAAAGATTTTAATAAGTCTCAATTAAATGTAGGAGGTTATAAAGCAGGCCTAGAATCTGTAGAGGCTAGACTAGATGTGTATAAAAATAATGAGGTTGTTTTTGAAGAGGACATAAAGATTTTAAAACTTGATATTAAGTTGAGAGATAATGCACTAACAGAGCTTAGAAAGAAATTTGAAAAAGCTGAAAAGGAAAGAGATGATTTAAAACTTACCTTAGAAAAGTTTGAAAATTCATCTAAAAATCTAAGCAAACTGTTAGAGATTCAAGTAAGTGATAAGTTCAAGACTGGTGTGGGGTATGATAGTCAAGTGGTTGATATTCAAGTGTTTGATAGTCAGGTGAATGACAAGCACAACACAAGTGAAGGGTATCATGCAGTTCCATCTCCCTACACTGGGAACTTTATGCCCCCTAAACCTAATTTGGTACTTACTGATGGGGAAGAATATGTTTTTAGTGAGTCAATAACTAGTGTGCCTACAGTTGCAACTAGTGAAGTTAAGACTATTGAATCAAAACCTAAGTTTGTTAGTGAACCACTTATTGAAGACTGGATATCTGACAGTGAGGATGAGAATAAGACTGAGTTTAAGTCTAAACAAAGAAAACCTAGTTTTGCCAAAGTAGAATTTGTTAAATCTAATGAGCATGTGAAAACACCTAGGGAGTCTTACCCTAGGAAAAACAGTCAAAGTCCTAGAGGTAATAAGAGAAACTGGAATAATTTGATGACTCAGAAGTTAGGAAGTAATTTTGAGTTTAAAAATAAAGCTTGTTATGAATGTGGCAGTTTTAATCATTTGATCAAAGATTGTGATTTCTATGAAAAGAAAATGGTGAAAAAAACTGTATGGAACAATGCTAGAAGGGTGAATCACCAAAATTCTCAAAGAATGACTCACCCTCATCCAAAAGGAAATTTTGTTCCAAAAGCAGTCTTAATGAAATCTGGCATTAAAACACTTAATACTGCTGGGCAAAACTTTTCAAAAGCAGCAGTATCAGTTAATACTGTCAGACCAATTAATACTGCCTACCCAAGACCAACAGTAAATAGTGCAAGGACAGCATCAAATGTTTTTAATAGAGCACATTCACATGTTAGAAGGCCCTTTAACAAGTCTACAACAAATAAGAACAGTAATTTAAATGAAAAAGTTAATACTGTTAAGGGAAATATTACTACTGCTGGGCCAAAAGCAGTAGTAAGTGATAATAAGGGAAATGAGGCTAATGCTGTTAAGGCCTCAGCATGTTAGGTTTGGAGACCAAAGCAAAAGGTTTTAGACCA
The DNA here is from genome assembly GCA_026074375.1 of Tanacetum coccineum. Classification (NCBI taxonomy): domain Eukaryota; kingdom Viridiplantae; phylum Streptophyta; class Magnoliopsida; order Asterales; family Asteraceae; genus Tanacetum; species Tanacetum coccineum. Next base: position 36,000 of record BQNB010038325.1, on the reverse strand, counting down.
TGTCTCCAGACACAATGGTGCATCAATGAACTTTAAAAGATTTGACTATGTTGATGCACAAGGCAGATCCAAGTCTGTAATGGCTTGGGTCCCCAAGAGAGCCTGATTCTCTTACTTTTTGTGCAGGGCAATCCACAGCTAGAATTGCAGGAAAAAGGAGTCATTGACAGTGGATGCTCTAGACACATGACTGGAAACAAGTCCTACCTCTCAGATTATGAAGAAATTGATGGTGGATTTGTTGCCTTTGGAGGAGATCCCAAAGGAGGTAAAATCACTAGTAAAGGTAAAATCAATACATGTAAATTGGATTTTGAAGATGTGTACTTTGTTAAGGAGCTTAAGTTTAACCTTTTCAGTGTCTCACAAATGTGTGACAAGAAAAACAATGTTCTTTTTACAGACACTGAATGTGTTGTTTTGTCTCCTGACTTTAAGCTACTTGATGAAAATTATGTCTTGCTTAGAGTTCCTAGAAAAGATAACATGTACAGTGTTGATTTAAAGAATATTGTTCCTTCAGGAGGTCTAACTTGTCTCTTTGCAAAGGCCACATTAGATGAATCTAATCTATGGCATAGGAGGCTTGGACATATAAATTTCAAAACTATGAACAAACTAGTGAGGGGAAACCTTGTAAGAGGTTTACCTTCAAAGATTTTTGAAAATAATCATACATGTGTTGCTTGTCAGAAAGGAAAGCAACATAAAGCCTCTTGTAAGACCAAGATTGTAAGCTCAATCAGCCAACCATTACAAATGTTGCATATGGATTTGTTTAGGCTAACATTTGTAAAGAGTCTAATGAAAATGATGTACTGCCTAGTTGTCACATATGACTAAAGTAGGTTTAGTTAGGTTTTATTTTTAGCCACTAAGGATGAAACTAGTGAAATCCTTAAAAAATTTATAATTGGCATATAAAATATAATAGACCTTAAGGTGAAAGTAATTAGATGTGACAATAGGACTGAATTCAAGAATAAGGTCATGAATCAGTTTTGTGAAATGAAGGGTATTAAGAGGGAATTTAGTGTTGCTAGGACTCCACAACAAAATGGAGTAGCATAAAGGAAAAATAGAACACTAATAGAGCCTGCTAGGACTATGCTAGCTGATTCAAAGTTACCTACTTCCTTTTGGGGTAAAGCAGTTAATACTGCTTATTATGTACAAAATAGGGTATTAGTAATTAAGCCTTACAACAAGACCCCTTATGAACTTTTTCTAGGTAAAAAACCTGCCTTAAGCTTCATGAAACCATTTGGGTGTCCCGTTACAATCCTTAATACCATAGATCACCTAGGTAACTTTGATGGAAAGGCTGATGAAGGGTTCTTTGTAGGATACTCTACCAATAGTAAAGCATTCAGAGTATTCAACAGTAGAACTAAGATAGTTGAAGAGAACATGCATGTCAAGTTTAGTGAGGATACACCTAATATTGTAGGAAGTGGACCTAATTGGCTTTTTGATATAGATGCTCTAACAAAATCTATGAATTATGAGCCAGTTGTTGCAGGGAATCAATCTAATGGTAGTGCAGGTATAAAAGCATGTGATGATGCAGGAAAAGCTAGAATGGAGACAGTACCTGGTAAAGATTACATACTGCTACCATTTTTGACTCAAGATCCATCATTCTCTTCTAGTTCAAAGGATTCTCCTGATGCTGGATTCAAACGATCAGGGGAGGTGGAAAAGAAGGAAGATAGTGAGGTGCTAAATACAAAGGAGCAAGAGTTAATCAAGAGCAGGATACATATGTCAATAGCACTAACAAAATTAATATTGTTAGTCCAACTGTTAATGTTGCTGACATAGAAAATAATGCTGCTGATGAGAATATAGTCTATGGATGTGATGATGATCCAAACATGCCTAATTTGGAAGAGATTGTCTATTTAGATGATGATGAAGGAGTTGATGCAAAGGCTGACATGACTAATTTGGATACAAATATCCTTGTTAGTCCTACTCCAACTACCAAAATTCACAAGGATCATCCAGTTGAACAAATCATTAGAGATATACATTCAGCACCTCAAACCAAAAGGATGACAAAGAATGTGACTGAACATGATATGTTTAGTTCAGTGTAATAGAGAATCAACCATAAAGACTTTCAGAATTTTCTGTTTGCATGTTTCTTATCACAAGTAGAGCCCAAAAAGGTAATCCAAGCATTACAAGATCTAAGCTGGATAGAAGCAATGCAAGAAAAGCTTCTGTAGCTTAAATTATAACAGGTTTAGACTTTGATGGATTTACCACATAGCAAAAGAGCTATTAGTACTAAATGGGTATACAAAAACAAGAAAGATGAAAGAGGCATTATAATCAGGAACAAGGCTAGGTTGGTTGCTCAGGGTTACACTTAAGAAGAGGGAATTGATTATAATGAGGTTTTTGCTCCAGTTGCTAGGATTGAAGCAATTAGGCTGTTCTTAGCCTATGCCTCATTTAAAGACTTTGTTATGTATCAAATGGATGTGAAGAGTGCATTTCTATATGGCAAGATTGACGAGGAAGTTTATGTCTATCAACCTCCAGGGTTTGAAGATCCAAAGTTTCCTGACAAAGTTTATAAGGTAGAAAAGGAATTATATGGTCTACATCAAGCTCCTAGAGCTTGGTTTGAGACTCTATCTACCTATTTATTGGATAATGGATTTTAGAGAGGCCAGATAGATAAGACTTTGTTCATTCCTTTGACTAAAGGTGATATTCTTCTAGTTTAAGTATATGTAGATGATATCATTTTTGGATCTACTAAGAAGGGTTTATGCACTGAGTTTGAGAAATTGATGCATAAAAAATTCCAGATGAGTTCTATGGGTGAGCTTACCTTCTTAGGACTACAAGTGACTCAGAAAGATGATGGGATTTTCATCAGTCAAGACAAGTATGCGGATGAAATTTTGAAGAAGTTTGGTTTTTCAACTATGAAGACAGCAAGTACTCCTATGGAGACTTCAAAGCCATTGCTCAAAGATGCAGAAGCTAAAGATGTTGATGTTCACTTATATAGATCAATGATTGGATCATTGATGTATCTAACAGCTTCTAGGCCTGATATAATGTTTGATGTATGTGCTTGTGCAAGATTTCAAGTCACACCTAAAGTTTCACATCTTCATGCTGTGAAGAGAATCCTTAGATAATTGAAAGGTCAACCTAAATTGGGCCTTTGGTATCCTAAGGAATCGCTATTTGACTTGGAAGCTTATACTGACAGTGACTATGCTGGTGCAAGTTTAGACAGGAAATCCACAACAGGAGGTTGTCAATTTCTTAGGAGGAGATTGATCTCATGGCAATGTAAGAAGCAAACTATAGTTGCCAACTCTACTACTGAAGCAGAATATGTAGCTGCATCTAGTTGTTGTGGACAGGTGTTATGGATTCAAAATCAAATGCTAGATTATGGATACAATTTCATGAATACCAAGATTTTCATTGACAAAGAAAGCACCATCTGCATTGTTAAGAATCCAGTGTTTCACTCAAAGACTAAGAACATTGAGATTAGGCATCACTTCATTAGGGATTCATATGAGAAGAGATTAATTCAAGTAATCATGATTTACACTGATCACAATGTTGCTGATTTACTTACAAAGGCATTTGATGTTAGCAGATTTCAATATCTGATTGCAAGTATTGGAATGCTTAACCTCTGAAGTATTGATTGAGGGGAGGTTAATTGTGTTACTATGAAGCTGATTATACACAAAGGATGCTTGTAATGAAATGGAAATGTTGCATAACAACAAGCAGAAGTGGGTAAAGGGTCAGGAAATCCCACTGAACCCCAACACACATCCACAACTGCTTTACTATATAATCTTGAACCAATCACTGTTCCATCATTATCTTAACCCAAAAGACTCAAAAACCTAGGAAAACCAAAAGGCCCACTGAGATATCTCAGTTTAGTGACTAATTCCCCTTGGGTGCAGATGGGAGACGTCAGTAAGGGAGTGGGAAGCAAAATGAAAAGGGCTACCACTACTGCTCTCTAGCTTAGAGAGCGAGGCAGGATAGTTGGTAACATAAATAGGACCCAGATCATGGCAAACACTTCCATGCGTCTTTCCTAGGGAGCTGATCTCAGTAGTGTCCTAGGGTGCAAGATTACGTATTAGGGGGTGCAGAAGCTCAAATTAGGTTTGTGGCTCGTATCTTAACAGTTCTAATTGATCCACCTCTCTCAGAGGTTAACCGCTTAGAGTTGGGAAAGGAATCATGAAACTAACGATTGATGGAATTTTGTACCATATTGTTGAAAGGGCTCTTGATTTGTGATATAAAAACAAATAGAGTGAATTGGTAAGAAAAAGAAATAAGAGATATAGTGAGCTAAAAAACAGAAAGAGAGTTGTGTGATATAAAAACAAATAGAGTGAATTGGTGAGAAAAAGAAATGAGAGATATAGTGAGCTGAAAAACAGAAAGAGAGTTGTGTGATATAAAAACAGATAGAGTGAATTGGTGAGAAAAAGAAATGAGAGATATTGTGAGATTAAAAACAGAAAGAGAGCTTGTGAGAGTCAAAATTCATGATGGAAATGCTTTTTGGAATGAAATTAGAGTTAATGCTGGTGTATCAAAGTTAATGATGCTAAGCTTAAACTTACTACTGCCAGTATTAGTTAATGCTGCTAGGCATAAAACTACAATTTTTTAATACTGGTTGTTAAGTTACTGCTGCCAGGACTTAACTTACTACTACTTAGTTCAAGTTAATGTTGTGAGGAGAGATTTAATAATTACTTTGATTCTAGGGTTTTCAATGTCACGCTTATTTGGTTGTTTTACACTTTGATATACTCTCTAATCATAAACCCTAACTCAATTTCATCTTTAATCCTCAAAACCCATCATAATGTCGACCCAAAATTCGCTGAAACACATAATCTAGTCGCATTCTTAGATAAACCTAAAGAAAGTGAGGGGTTTGAGCAAATAATTGATTTTCTAAATGCAAGTTCTATCAGATATATGCTAACGGTGAATCCAACCATCTATACTTCATGCATTAAGCAATTATGGGTTACTGCTAAGGTACAAACTGTCAATGAGGAAGTGTAGATACAAGCCCTAGTAGATGGGAAGAAGGTGATCGTTACTGAAACAAGTGAAAGACGAACTCTTCACCTAAAAGATGCTAAAGGAACAGATTGTCTACCTACTGCTACCATTTTTTCAAAACAGGAAAGAATTGGGTATGAAAACCATACATAAAAGCTTACTTTTTACAAAGCATTCTTTTCTCCTCAGTGGAAGTTTTTAATTCATACAATTCTACAATGCCTTAGTGCTAAGACAACTGCCTGGAATGGATCCAGTAGTACTATGGCCTCTGGTATCATCTGTCTTGCCACAAATCAAATATTTAACTTTTCCAAGTATATTTTTGACAATATGGTAAAGAACTTGTAAGGTGGGGTTAAATTTCTAATGTATCCAAGGTTTGTGTAAGTGTTTCTGGGTAAACAAGTTAAAGATATGTCTAAAACATAAAGAGATCTATATACCCCCTCCATACCAAGAATATTTTGCTAACATGAAGAGGAAGTAAAGGATTTTTTAGTAGGATCACACCTTTATTTCAAACAATGATGGTTCAAGCTCCTGAAGAATGGGTGAAGGGTCAGCAGTTCCTATAGATTCCCATCATACTACTTCTCAACCATCTACATCAAGACGCTAAAAGAAACAATCAAGAAGGAAACAGAGGAAGGATAGTGGTCCTACAGATCCTATCACTGATGAGGCTACCAATGAGGAGCATGTGTCTACCCCTTCCTATGATCCATCTCAAAGTGGTGAGGATAGAATGCAACTTAATGAATTGATGGACCTTTGTGCCAAACTGTCTGATAGGGTTCTTGCCCTGGAAAATACAAATTACTTCTCAAGCGCAGAGATTGCCACATTAAAGGAGAGAGTTAAGAAGCTAGAGAAGAAAAAGAGGTCCAAAACTTACAAGCCAAGAAGATTGTACAAGGTTGGTTTGTCAAGAAGGATTGAATCCTCTGATGATGCTAGTTTGGGTGCTTAAGAGGATGTATCCAAACAAGGGAGGAAAATAGCTGATCTTAATGTGATACAGAGGGTGGCTTGATTGATGACTTAGGGGAGGTAATGATAAGACTTGGATGTTTGATACTGTTTTCTTATTGTGATGGTTGTTTCAAGAGGCCTATGGTTTATTACTGCTACAATACAAGTTTTCACTTCAGTTAGTGTTGCTGATCCAGTTACTACTGTTGGTGAAGTAGTTACTACTGCCAGTGTTGAAATTCCAGATGAATTGACTCTTGCTCAGACTTTGATAGAGATTAAAAGTGCAAAACCCAAGGTTGTTACAACTGCTGCTACAACAGTTACACCTGCCAGCACAATACTACTTCTCGGTTTCATTGATTGTTGTTTTTAGATTATATATATTTTATATTTTATTATATATTATATATATAGTATAAAAACCACCAATCATAAACCTTCTGTCACAAATGAAGGAACTGGTGCAAAACCAAGGGTTCTCGATGTGATTGAAGAAGAATCAACTGAAAGTGAAGCCGAATCTTAGGGAAGGGATGAAGATGACAACAATAATGATCGTGCCTCAAGAAGTAAAGGCAGTGATCAAGAGAGATCCAATGGTGATGACAATACCTAATCTGACAGTGAAAAAGGGTCGGATTCCAAGCATGAAACTGATGAAAATGAAATGGGTTCCGAATCTAATCAAGAGGAGAATGAAGAAGATGTTGAAGATGATGAAGAGGAAAAGAATGACGAGCTTGTTAAAACCCTGTCCAACTCTGCTGATGATGAAGATGAAACCAATGTTGATGATAAAATTAAAGGAGATGAAGATGAAGGAATGGATTACACTACCAATCAGTTCGACGATGATGTGAATGTAAGGCTGAATGAACTAGTTACTACTAATGAAGGGTTTATTTAAAAGGAGGGTACCGATGCTGAAATGACTAACGTCTAACAAGGGAATGAAAGTCCGGAGATCATACTCAATCAAGTCATAGAAGATGCTCATGTAACACTTTCTATTGTTCCACAGAAGACTAAAGTTCTAGTTACTAGATCTTCTCACTCATTCGACTTGGCATCTAAATTCCTAAATTTCTCAGATATTTCCCACACCGATGCAGAAAATGTTTCTCCAATGGATGTCATGTCCATCATGAGGTACCAAGCAATCAAACACCTACACTTCTCACAATACCTATTTCGGTTATTATTGAATCTTCACCTATATTCACCACTGTCATCTCACAATCATTACCATCCTTTACTCCTCCACCGTAACAATCAACACCAACTCTACCACTAACAACTGAAGTAACAAATCCTCTATCTACACTTCTAATTTTCGTATTCATCCTCCTAATTCCACAACAGAGTCACAGCATTAGAAAAAGAAGTTGCTGAACTCAAAAGGAATGATCCTCTCAACACTCAAGTGACTACTCTAGTAGATGAACACCTAGACTAAAGACTAGGAGCCACAAGAGACGAATTCATGAGCTATCTTTCGGCATCAATCACTTCTAGGATCATAAAGCAAGTCAAGAGTCAACTGCCTCAGATTCTGCCAAAGGAAGTGTCTAATTTTGCTCCTCCGGTGATAAAAAACATAGTTACTAAGTCACTTGACCATGCGGTTCTAGCCAATGAGTCTTCTCAACCAAAGTCAACATATGAGGCTGCTGCTTCACTTACAGAATTCGAGTTAAAGAAGGTTCTTATTGACAAAATGGATGAAAGTCAATCATATCTGACAGTTGCTGAACACAGAGAATGCTATGATGGACTGATCAAGTCTTACGATCTCGACAAGAGTCTCTTCTCAACTTATGATAAAATTTATTCGTTGAAGAGAAGCCGAAAAGACAAAGATAAAGATGAAGACCCTTCCGCTGGATCAGACTGAGGGTTGAAGAAAGGGAAGACAAGCATGGATACAGAACCAACAACAGGTCTGAAAACTAAAGATTCAAAGTCTGGCTCATCCAAAGGCGCTAAGTCTCAATCAAAATCTTTTGGAAAGTCTGTTCAGTCAGAGGAACCAGATTTTAAGGTTGTAGATTTTGTTAGGATTAAAAGACTGCTTAGAGTTAATACTGCTAAGGTTAGAGTTACTGTTGTCAAGCATAACTTAGTGCTTTTAGTAATATGCTAAGTAGTTAGTACTATTAGTTACTACTGCTAGTGTATATTACTACTGTTAATGGAAGTTAAGACTGCTCAGAGACTTAGAAGAAATCCTACTAACTAGTTAATACTGCTAGTATAAAAGTTACTACTGTTAGTGTAACTTAGTACTGCTAGTATACTGCTAGTGTAACTTAGTACTGTCAGTGAAGAATAAAGAAAATATTTTAAGTAGTTACTATTGCTTGTACACAGTTAGTGTTGCTTATACAAAAGTTAATGTTGCTGGTATGAAAGTTACAACTGCTGAAAGATTACAACTGCTAGAAGAGTTTCTACTGTTAGAAGGATAAAGATGAAGATTGCTTATCAAGATTACTTACGGGATAAGTATGAGATATTTTGGTAAAAAATATGTATAAGTTATTTGTTTAGAAGATCATGATAATTTAGGAGTATATTGTAAGTCATGTAGGACTCCTTGGTGTATAAAAGGAGGTCCTAGGGCATGTAGTTAGATATACATATATACAGTTGTTTATAGCTTCAAGGTTTTGTATAACCCTAACACTATGAAGAGTGTTCGTATTAATATATTAAGGCTTAAGGTTTGGTATTATACAATCTTACTTATTACTGTTTCATTGTTTATTCTTCTTGATATCATAAGCTAGATTCCACATAGTCTTTGATATATTCAATCAAAGTTTCTACTATAGTTGTCTTGGATTTATTCAATACAACTAAGCCTTCTACAAGCTAAGCAAGATCTATTCAAGTGGGATCAACAATTATGTGAAACGCATACATGCTCATTTTAGAGCTTTTAATGACTTTATATTAATAGCTATAATTGTTAGTTTAAATAATAGCTATAACTAAAACCCTTTCATGTTTCCATACCACATAAAAAGCTTAAAGAGCTTCTTTCATCTCCTCACCATTAAATGTGTCAAGTTATCAATCATACCTATTTGGTCCTATAAATAACACATTTGCATAGTACTTACCGACGAGACTTTCCAATCACTGCTACTACCGAAGAATATCTACACACCAAAACATATATATATATATATATATATATATATATATATATATATATATAAAATATACTATAATCTTATATTATTATATATAAATATATAGCAGAGGTTGAACAAGTGGTATTATGTTGATTGGGTTGGAATGATTTAAATTTTATAAAGGATCAGAAGGTTGGGACTTGACATGATCTAAAAAGAAAAGAAAAAACACAAGTCCAGGTTTGTTCTATCTGTCTACATATCTATTTAATTAATTTAGTTAGTACGATTCAAGCTAATTTACCTTTATTTGGCAGTTGTTTTACGAGTTTGGAATATTCAACACATGTTATGGGGGAAAAAAGATTCATAACTTGATTGAGGATAGATTCACAGGGTCAACAAAAGAATTTGTTGTTGTAATTGAATTTGTAGCAAATATTGTCATACATGGGATATGATATGATTTAATTTATTCAATAGGAACAATAATATTTAGTTTTTTTATGGTAGAAAATTCATATGTAAAATGTTATATTTATACTGTTTATGATAGAAGAAATACATGTTCTTTGGTTTGCAATTACTCATAGAAACAAGGTTTGTTTGGTTGTGCATAAATTTGTATCACATGAGATTTTTATAAGCCGTTAGTTGTCTTTTTCTAATGGTGTCTCTAAGGGATTCATCAAAACGAACGAAAATGAGACGCATGAAAACTTATTAAATAAAACAACAGTCGCAACATTTTAAATTATTACCAAATCAAAATGATAGTCTCTTTGAATGCCTAAATGACATAATTTTAATTCACATAAGTAAAAGTTTGATTTTCCCAAAAAAACAAGTCTGGTGCAACGCACGGGTATGAACGCCTCGTGTGTGTCTATATATATATATATATATATATATATATATAGGCTCCGGTTCCATTGAGAAGGTTTTTATTTTGAGAAGATTGAGAAATCTTCGTTTGAGCAAATTGATTCATATTTTTTAATTTGATTCACAAGTAAACATCATTTAATAGTGAATCAAATCTATAAATCACAAATTTGATTCACAAATCATTGTTAAAATCGAGTTATGGTAATGATTCCTTAAATTTGTATAGAAGATTCAGTATTGTACTTATATCGCAAAATCGAGAGATTTTTTAACATTGATTCGAATTTTTTTTACACATTTTGGATTATAATCACATTAAAATGAGTTTTACGCTTGAAAAACTTGAATCAAAGTTAAAAATCTATCATTTTTGAAAACCTTCTCAATCTTCTCAAAATAAAAACCTTCTCAATCTCTATCGTACGCAGCCGTGATAGCTCTGTCTGAGCTAAATGTACGCGACATGTCTGTCATTTTAACTGTATGTGTCACACCGTACCTAATTGGGTGTCTGTTTGGAATGGTTTTTCTTTTAGGAATGTCGTAAGGGTTTGTTGTTCTGACGTGCGTTGGCATATAGAAGAAAACTTCTAATTCAATACACGTGACAGCGACAAAACCTTTATCGTGCTTCCTAAAGGGTTACTTATTATTTTATAAAGGCGATGATGAGCCAAAACAAACTAACTCTTGGCTAGGCTACCTCTGTAGTATGCAGCCGTGTTAGTTTGATCTGAGCCACTACTCATGCAAAATAACGCCATCATTTGTTGGAAATTATGCAACGCCGCTGTTAATGGAAAAAGACAGGGCAACTGTGTGAACTGGATACAACACGAAAGACAGGATATGAGGGCAGGGTCTGACCCGCTCGCAAAAGGTAGACCAGGCCAGACAAAATAGGAAGACCCAACCGGATCGGCTTGGATGCATCCTGGAACGGGTCGTAGACCGGTTCATCACGTACTGTTTTATACGCGAATAAATGTGCAGCTATCCTCTATGGTTTTACTTTGTTTTCATGGTTAGTCAGTTGTAACCTGTGGGATTGTTGTATATGTCAATATTTTTGTTTAGTTATCAGTTTACAAAGGCAATGATGAACGAAAGTGGATTGTTGCTAGGATATGCTACGTTTGTCATACGCAGCCGCGTTATACCGACAACTAAAACTTCAATCTGAGCCACATTGACAACGCAGGTCATTCCCAATCATTCCTAGCATCGGTGTTTGAAGCCAACCTCATTCGTTCAGCACGCCAAAGGTGCATTCGTTATGTCGTAGCCTTCTTACTCGACGCTAGGAACGATACCGAGAGTGTGACCGGGGTTTTGGTGCTTTCACGCGTGTTCAAATGTACTGTTTTATATTTTGACGTGCGTGACAACCCCAAAATCCTAGGCGTACATTTAGTAGTTATCTTTCAGCACAAACAAAATTAATATGTAATTCGAACTTCGTTTTGTAACAACAATTCGTGTAATTCATATAATTTTATGACTTTACTTTTAATGCTACATTATTTAGTATACATTCGTTTCCTAGGCGTACATTTAGTAGTTATCTTTCAGCACAAACAAAATTAGTATGTAGTTCGAACTTCGTTTTGTAACAACAATCGTGTAATTCATATAATTTTATGACTTTACTTTCAATGCTACATTATTTAGTATACATTCGTTTTTAAACAATTATGACGGTATTCACCATGGCCCACATCCGGGAACCAAAATCGACTGCTTCGTTTTGAAACAATTAAGACGGAACGCATCGGTGCCCACATCCAGGGACTAAAATCGCCGTTCGCTTATCGTCCCGCAGCAACGCGCGGATTTATTTACTCGTTTTTTATACAAATATCACAAGTTTCTTACTATTATAAAACTATATACTCCGTATATATGAACATATAAAGAAAATTGGCATTTAAACAAACGCTGCATATTGTATGAAACTATTTATTGTCAACTAATAATCTTTGGCAATGTACCACATATATATATTGTTTACCTTTTATAAACCATTTTCATATTAGTCATGTTTTCTTTTCAATAAAAATTCAAAAATTGATATAACACTTTTTAAACCATTTTCATATTAACTAATCATATTTACTTATATATCACTTAAAATGAAACGAAAATAATAGACTGCTAAAATAAATTACATTTTAAGATTTAAGTAAGAATATATGCTAGTATTAATGACTTTATGTATTATACACCACATTATTGGTAATCTTTTTTGGTAAAAACATTTATGACTTCCTTATCTAGTTTTGGAGATTTCAAAATTAATATCAACAAGGAATTATTACCAAATGATATCATTGTCCTTGTCATTCTTTTAACTAAATTGAAGCAATATACATTGGACATAGCTGTGAAGATACCGAGTAAACTTATAAGATCGTACGATCTTACGTGCTCACTAGCTAAAATCGTGTAGAATCGTTATAGGATCGCATGTGAGGTAGGATCGTAAGTAAGATCGTGGGATCGCACGTAAGATCGTAGGATCGGCTCTCGATCCGATCTTACCAATTTGACGAGTTATCATATTATTTTACGTCAAAACCCTATATAAGACTTGTATTTTTTCTTCTTTGCTATTATATTACTTTATACTATTATTTTTTTTTGAACGGCAAATTTTATTAACTAGCAAGATGCTAGAAGAAACATTACAAAGAAATTAAATGAGGGCTTTTTAACCAAGTCTCCCACGAAAACACCCTATTACATCTACTAGAACACCAATTAAAAAGATACGACACAATGTCATCAAAAATCACCGATCTTCTTGGAGGCGTCTCATCAAAAATAGTGCGGTTCCTCGACACCCAAATAGACCACCAAGCAACACAAAAAATACCTTCCAACATATTCTTAACTTTGGTCGAAAGACGAATAGAAGAAAACCACGACCGCCAATCCGAAAATGGCACCAAAACCTGCCAATCCAAATCCCACCATTGACATATCCGACGCAAAATGATCTGGGCCAAATCACACCGAAACAAAACATGTTGAATGTCCTCCTCAGATGATTGACATAATGGACAATTAGTAGAATCCAAGAGAACTCCTCTACGAGTTAGATTGGCTCTAGTTGTTTACAAGATGTATATTTGTTCAACCATACAAAGCCGTGATAAATACGTTAAAAAAGAATCAAAATTTTATTTGAGTGTGGGCAATGAAGCCAACGAAACATTTAAAATAGATTAACTTTTTATGTTTTGGAATTTTAGCATGTTTACGTCGCATGTCTTTTTTTCCTATCTCACTTAATTGCGTATTTCACTATGTATTGCTACAATCACAAATTTTACAAAATTAAGTTCAAAAAAAGAATTTACATGACACTTGGACCATAGTTATTTCTTTCCACCCACTATCTCTTTATTTTGTAACAAAACATTTTGTTACGCATCATTATGTAAACATTATTTTGTAAAATTTATGTGGTAGTAGCATTGTTCTTTTTATTATCATGATTTTAAACATCAAATATTTTCTTACACTATCTTATGAATTCGTGTTTTATATTCAACAAATATGTATAAATGTATAACGTTATGATATACGTCAACGCCTACTAGTAAGACGCGAAACTTAGGTGGGATCTTACGATCTCGATCCGATTTTACGATCCCGATCTTGTAAAGACAAAAGCGATCATGTGTATGATCTCGATCTTGACAGCCTTGCATTGGACTAGATGTCATATTCTTTTGACTTATTTAACAATAAAATTTACCCTTTTACTTATTTTATATCATGTCTTTCAATAAAAAAATACATGAGTAAAAATAATATATTTTTCTCTACATTTATTACATATTTCATAAATATAAAAGGTTTAGATAATTCAAGGTACAAATAAAAAAAACATATCTCTTAGAGTAAACTGAGAGTTAAATTGCCTTAGAAAAAGGTTAATTTAAATACCCAAAACACAAAATATATATTTAGTATATACTTAAAATAGTAATGAAACCGGCCAACATTTAATTGGCCCACTATTGATCTTATATACTGCTACACCACAGTATCATTTCAACTTGTCATGGCGGAAACAACTCAAAATCTGCTTAAAACTCGATCGTGGTCACCAGACTACAATCGAAACAAAGAATGGAAAAGATTAAAGATTAAACAACGTCGTCGTTTCTTATGTCTTAGCACAAGCCTTGATTCAACATCGGACTATGATGTCACTGATGAAGATATCAAGGAGCTAACTGCTTGTTTTGAGTTAGGTTTTGGGTTCGATACGAATAGTGAATTGGACCCAAAACTTAACAAGCTTTTCCAGCGCTTGAACTTTATGCTGCTGTGAATCAGCAGTTTAGCAAGAGAGATCTGTCTAGGTCTTCTTCAATGGATTCGGATTCAAACTCGAATGAAGATTTGCGATTGATTGTCAATCCCAGTAAGTTGTGATGAAAAACAAAAAATATAATTTCTTGGTATTTTGTTTATTTTATCAGGTTTAATATTTATATTTTTGTTTGTGTACGTGGATCAATTATGCAGATGAGGATTCAAAGAATGTTAAACTGAGATTAAAGAAATGGGCGCAAATGGTTGCTTGTTCTGTTCGTGAAGCTTCGAAACAACCTGAGATTAAAGTTGTGGAATGAAAACCGAAAGTGTGTGTTTGGGAGAGTGTTTTAGTGTTTATTATCTGGGATTGTTCGAGATGCTAGGGTTTCAGACAGTAATGAAATTAAGAAAGATCCTGTATCACTTGGGGGCTGCTTGGTTCGGATGAAGGAATGAGAAAGATAATGATAATGCAAAAGAATGCAATGACTATTAAATAGTTTTATTTGTTCCTTATACTTTTTTCTTTTCTAAATAGTTTTTGCTAATTCAACATGGATATATTTATCTCAAAGAAATTTTGATTTAAGTTCATTTAGATAACAAACTTTATTTGGTTAGGAAGGAACTAATATCATCACCATCCATCATCATTTTGATCCAATATATAAGATTAAATCCAAAACTCATTTTTATTTTTTTCCAAATATTATATCTTATAAATCGTTAATCGTTAAGCAAAAAAATATATCATCACGACGAGCATTTAATTATTTTTTTTAAAATTTACACTTTGATATACTTTCGACAAACTTTGTTTTTATTTTTTTTTTACGTTTTTTCATCTTTTTTTCTTTCTTTCTTCGTTGTTGAAACTTGCATGAGAAATCACATTTGATTAAACACTAATAAAATCATATATGACATTAGTGTTAAATCATATATGATATTAGTGTTAAATCATATATGATATTAGTGTTAAATCACATATGATATTTATTCTAATGAAATCACATGTAATTTGATATTAGTGTTAAATCACATATCATATTAGTGTTAAATCACATGTGATTTTATACGAATATTCAAATTCGTGTTTAATCACATGCGATTTCTTCATGTAAGTTTCAACAAACAAAAAAAGGAAAAAAGAATGTAAAAAAGCGAGAAAATAAAAGTGAAAAAATAAAAAAAAAGTTTGTCGAAAGTATCTCGAAGTGCCCGTCTATATAAAAATAATTAAATGTTGATCGTGACGGTATACGTTGTTTTGTCTAACGATTAACGATTCATAAGATATTTAAATTATAAAAAATATGTTAACTAATAAATTGCTTTAAATATGTTTTTTTTCTGAAAAATGATGAACATGAGTCAACAATATCTAAGCAATTATTGATAACTCTCATCAAAAATTTTAACATGTATAATATAGTATGACAGCATATTCTTTTTATAAAAAGTAATACTAAATTGTTCCTTTATACTAAAGGGCAGGATCGTTGCCCCGAGGCAGCTCCTTAAATACTCTCATTTAATGCACTTCTCCGACCGGTTTGACCCGCCAGAAATCCGTCGGAACCCGCCGCCGGTGGACTACAACCGGATCCAACCCGTTTTTTTCTTTTTCGGTGCTATAACACGTGTGAGTTACGTGTCATTTCCACCTCTTCTCCACCAAACTTCTCTCCCTGATCCTAAAACACACACACCCCGCATCCCAGTCACAAAACACACACACAGCGCCCACCCGTTTTCTAATAAAGTGCTATGCAATTGTTGAAGCAATTGATTTTGATACGGGGTTTGCTTGATTTGTGTTGGGAGATACTCTCTTGCTCTCTCTCTAAAATCATTGGCTAATTATAACACCGCAAGATCAATTGAGGCCAACGATTCGGGTTCAATTTTATTCAATTGCATGTAAGTGATTCTTCTTGAATCTATAATTAATCTCCTATATCAGTAATGGTTAGTTAATTTTCTTTTAATTTGTGGTTTTTTTGTTTCTGAGAATTACTGCTTGATAGTGTTTGTATTTGTATACGATGCATCAAAATAAAATTAGTTTTGATTATAAAGGACTGTGGCTGACAGTGTGAGGGCTGCAGCGATTTTTTTGAAAGTTGGGGGTGATTGGGATTGGTTTGTTACTCTGAATAGTTATATATACATTGTTGTTTGAGTAAACTGATTACGCGATTTGAGGTCGCGGTTATTGTTAGCTTATGTGCTTTTGGAAAAGCTAAATAGGGTCTTTGTTTAGGCTTTTGAGTTTATGGCTTAGGGGGTGTTTGTTTCAGCTTATATAGCGGGCTTATGGCTTATTGGGTTTTGCGCTTATGTTTCATAAGTTCACTTTTTGTGGCTTATTTTGAAACTTTTCGGCTTATGTAAGTTTAAAAAGTTTCAAAATAAGCCACGCAAAGTGAACTTATGAAACATAAGCCCAAAACCAAATAATCCATAAGTCCGCTATATAAGCCGAAACAAACACCCCCTTATTAGCTTAAGTTAATAAGCAACTTTAGGCAGCTTTAAAATCTGTTTGTTATTACGAAAGCAAAATATTTCATAAGGCAACACACACCTATATCATTCTAATTTGATGCCATTAAACAAACCAGAATCCTCCACGCGTTGGAATGAGATATGCAAGCTTTCCATGACTAAAATGAAAAGGAAAGGAGATAGAGAATCACCTTGTTTAAGACCCTTGTGAAATTGAAATTCCTCCGTAGGGACATCCCGATTTAAATATAATCGAGCTAGTCGATGATTTGAGACAAGTTTGATCTCATTACACCATTTTCGCCAAACCGCAAATTTTTTAAGAATTTCATCCAAACAATCACCACCTAACCGAGTCAAAAGTATTTCAACGTCGACCTTAAATAGTTAAAAGTTGACTCTTTTTCCTCTTGCTCACCATGAATCAATTCGTCAAGATGAAAGGACATCTAAAATCCGTTCTATTGAACAAAAAACGCGGATTTTTGACCTCATTAACGATCAAACCTAATTTATCAACAAGCCGATTGGCCAGAATTTTGGCTATGATTTTGTATAGACTTCCTATAAGACTAATAGGCCGAAAGTCTTTAACCATATTGGCACCCGGAATTTTAAGGATCAAAGCGATAAAGGAAGAATTACATCCTTTGGGAATTACTCCATACGAGAAAAAAATACATCACAGCCTTATACATATCATTTTCAATGATGAGACCAAAATTCCGATAGAACCCAATGTAAATCCATCCGGGACAGGAGCTTTATCCGTTTTTACCGCAAATCCCACACAACCTCTTGATTTCTCCATAGACACTCGCATTCTACTCAGATGTTGAACCGACTACAGAAGTCTTAGGCATAAGTCATAATGAAGAATAGCCCGTCTGTGATCAGGTTTAGAAAATCTGTTTGAGAAGTGCATCAAAAACTCTTGCTTCACTAACCTTGGTTCGTCAATCCATAAGCCATCGACCATAATGCCTCGAACAGCAAGGACCCTCCTTTTTTTACTTAGAGTACCATGAAAGAATGAAGAATTCTCATCGCCTTCGACGGCCCATTTAACTTTTGCCTTTTGCGCCATCTCCATTGACTTAAGGTTATTTATATGCTGAAGGTTTTTAACCAGGTCCATACGCTTAGAAACAACCTCCTCGTTACCGTTGCCACTATCAATCATATTTTCCACAGCTTCAAGATCAGATTTGAGTTGATCTTTAACCTGATTACAGTTAACCATATTCAATTTGTTCCAGATCCTGATCTTAGATTTAAGAAATTTGAGCTTACCCATAAAGTTTAACATGCCGCAAGCCTCATTATTCGGGTACTCCATCCAGGAATCTGCCACTAGCTTACGAAAACCATCCATTTCGCACCAGTAATGAAAGAACCTAAACGTGATCGGGCCATAGTCTAAGTGATGTTCGCGAAGAAGGATAGGATGATGATCTGATAGAAATCGCTCCAAAGAAATAGCAGAGATAAAAGGGTAAGTATTAAGAAAGTTATCGGACACAAAGAACCTGTCAAGTTTACTTATTTTTTTCGCTGATTTGTTGCACCAGGTAAAGGTGCAACCACCTAGCTCCACTTCTGTCAGCCAGGCATAGAGATGAAAAGAATTAAAGATATTTGAACCTTGAATGTTGAAATTAGAACCAAAATTTGTTGCCGAACGAAAGCGGACTTCATTAAAATCACCCATGACTACCACTTTCCCTTTCCATCTGATAATCTCTCTCGCCAAATAATCCCACAACATCACTTTTTCTTTAGCATCATGAGGAGCATACACCACAATAAGAAGAAGATCCATTCCGTTTTGCTGCCAAACACCTCGAACCAAAATGAAATAGTCTGACACCGTGACACTATCTTTACTAAAAGCATTAGGATCCCAAACGCATAAGATACCTCCTGAATTTCCAACAGAGTCGCTATGAATAAAATCGAAAGTCATATTCCCCCAACACGATTTAACACACAAAAGATTCATGTTTTCCATTTTGGTTTCTTGTAAAGCCAAAATATTTACCTTATTTTTAGTGCACAACTCCTGAACCCAATCTTTTTTGGCCTTTTGGGCGAGGCCTTGAATATTCAGAGACAAACAATTCATCGATGTACCCCCTCCACTCCTTGTGATTTAATAATTTCCTCCATATTATTCATACATCCGTCTATATTGAAACATTAAACTTGCTTATTTCACAACATCATAGTAAATCACAGAATTAGATCCACCTGAGGCGAGGGCCATTGGATTTTTTGAATTTAATGAAATGCATGAACAGGCAGAGATTCTGATCCAGTTTCCAAGTTTAGCTTCATTACTAACATTAGCCTCATACCCACTGACATTATTAACATCATTAACCGCCTCATCATTCACCGAGACACCGTCTGTACCTGCCTTAGGAGTGAAACCAGGTGGGTATTTCAGGCTAACTTCAGGTTCTTGGTTAATAGCATCAGTACTTTTCTTCTTGAGTAATGGGTAAAAGTTAAAAGGATCTTCTGAGGTGTTCTCTTGTTTGCCAACGCTATCCACCACATCTAATTTCTTACTCGTCTCGTCCTGTTCAAACAGTGTTTCTGGGACACCCTCCACATCGCTAAAGACATCTGAATTCTGCTCATTCACCTTTAACACATCCTCTTTAGAGTCAACTTCACTGTTTTCCTCTTCGTCATCCTCATAAGTGAAATCAGGGACCCAACCAGGAGTTTCTTTAGCTCTAATCTAGAAGACTTTCCCTCGAAATATGATTTTGAACTCGTCCGAAATCCAACATTGGCTATTGGTTTGCACGCATGTTCTTTTGGAATGAAATCACATTTGATTAAACACTAATAAAATCATATATGACATTAGTGTTAAATCATATATGATATTAGTGTTAAATCACATATAATATTAGTGTTAAATCACATATGATATTAGTGTTAAATCACATATGATATTTATTCTAATGAAATCACATGTAATTCGATATTAGTGTTAAATCACATATCATATTAGTGTTAAATCACATGTGATTTTATACGAATATTCAAATTCGTGTTTAATCACATGCGATTTCTTCATGTAAGTTGCAACAAACAAAAAACAAAAAATGAACGTAAAAAAGCGAGAAAATAAAAGTGAAAAAACAAAAAAAAAGTTTGTTGAAAGTATCTCAAAGTGCCTGTATATGGAAAAATAATTAAATGTTGATCGTGACGGTATAATTTGTTTTGTCTAACGATTAACGATTCATGAGATATTTAAATTATAAAAAAATATGTTAACTAATAAATTGCTTTTAATATGTTTTTTTTATAAATGATGAAGATGAGTCAATGATATTTAAGCAATTATTGATAACTCTCATCAAAAATTTTAACATGTATAATATAGTATGACAGCATATTCTTTTTATAAAAAGTAATACTAAATTGGTTCAAAAATAAAAGGAACTTTAATGTAAAGTTATGGAACAACTTTTTTTCTTAAAAACGTTATTTAACAGCCAGTTAAAACATGACGAATGACTTGAACATTATTTAAATACGTCAAATTTATATATTAAATAAAAAAAGTCTTTTGAAAACCCTTTTGCATTGTAGATATTTTGATAATTAGTTATAAGTCTCGTGCACGCACGAGGCTTACACATAAATCAAATTTAATTTAAAAGTTTTGTTAAACGGACATATGAAAAATTTCTCGTGTTTAATGTTTTGTAATTATGATATTAGTACAACTAATAATCATACACTAGTTTTACATAAACTTGTGCACGCAAGCAATTTGAGCAGATAGTATAACGGGTAATAATATTTGAATAGTTTTGTTTTGAAGCTAAATATTGTGACAATTTATAAATTCATGATTTTGTAATGTTTAATATTTTTTTATAAAATTTAATTTTTAAATATTTAATAGTTACAATACCATGCATACATGATTTTACATTTTTTTTATTATGTGTTAATATCGATTGATATTTTATATAGATTTTTGTTGCTCAAAAGATTTGACTTTGTTTAACTGAAATTTTAGTTATCATGTACTAGACATTATGTGTGTTTATTAGCACATAACGACATTGGAAAAGTATGTGTTTTCTTACTTTTATTTTGAGATTAATAACCTTGTGCATATATATGTTGTATTTTTAAAACAACATATATGTTGTATTTTTAAAATATAAAGTATAGGGGTACAAAGTCTAAGGGTTAATTGTTCACTTATAAATTTACACTTAACTCCATATAATTTATTTAAAATTGAACCACTAAAGTTTTATTAATTATCTCCTCTTTTTCTAAGTTTTTATTTTCACAAATTTGACACATAGATTTTTATGTGTTTTTTTTCTCTACCAAATTCCTTCACCAAAATTTTCAATTTTGACCAAATTAGATTCAATTTTGACTTTTTTAAAACCAATCAGATAGCACGATTTTGCCTACATGTCAAAATCTAACGACCTGGTTGGTTTTTTTTTCAATAAGATCAAACTCTACAGAAAACTCTGAAATGATGTAATTCTTTTATTATATAAATGATTAACCATTTTTAAATACTGCAGGAGTATTCCTTCGTTAGAGTGAATGGTACGCACCGTTTTTAGTCCGCCATTTGCAAAAAAGAGACCATCGGCGTCGCCGTTCTACACCAGCCACGACGCCGTTTGCGCGCCATTCGTTTCCCAGCCATTGCAACCATGGAATGCCGTTGGTATTTTTTTAATCGTAACGTTATAAAAGGTGACAAAATGGAACGGCTAAAAAAATTTAAAACCCCCCATTTTCACCTATAAAAATACCCATTTTGAACTTCTATTTTCCAAACATTTTAAACTTTCACATACATTTTCATCTTCTCTTCCACTATTCAATATTTCATACTCTTTTAACTTTTATTTTATGGTTTGTTCTCTCCCACATACCGTCGATGAAATTATAGCGTTAGTTCAGAATCAAATTGATAAGGATACCATTCATCAGGAAGCGATTGTCGACGTAAACACGCTGGTTGACATAGCAAGGGAGGCTAAAGAAGATACGCCGAAAGCATATTAGGAATGCAAAGACATTCCGTAAGAAAAATGTGTTGTGATTGATGCTTTTTTGGAAGTTGGAGGTTGGAAAGATTACGAGATTCATAGAGTTTTGTTTAAATTGGTGGGAGAAATACAAGATAATATCAGTCACAAAGTTAGATAGATGCACACAAAAAAAAACAAATAGGACGACTGTGTTTTGTATTTTTATTTCTATGTTGTATTTTTTATGTATTGTAATTTTAATTTTGTTTGAATAAAACATGTTTATTTTAAATTGAAATGAAAAAGGGAAAAAAAGGATGAAATAACATGTTATTGTTATTTTTGTTGGGGAGGGCTATATTAGTTATTGGTGTGTTACTAGAGGGATGACGAGTTGACGCTAACGTGGAGTACTAACGACATGCCGTTGGTACTCACTGTACGCAGCTCTCTTACGACGGCGTGAAACAAGGAACCTATATTTTTGGCGAGCATTATTTTCCTGGTTATATGTATTTTTATAATGATAATTTTACGGATGACAAGAAGTTTTGGTAAAAATAATGCTAGACAACAGTGATGCAAACTATTTCATTTAAATCAAGATTTAAGTTCATTTGGATATCAAACTTTATTTGGATACCAATGTACTAATCACTACTCTCCATCTCCATTTTGATCCAATGGATGAGATTAAACCCAAAACCAATTTTCATCGTTTTCTCAAATATTAATATCTCATAAACCGTTAATCGAACATATATGCGAATCAACACTCACATGAACTGACCATCAAATTAACTTGAAAAAGTAAGACTCAATATAAGATAAACTAAATATGTTACCGGATAAATTACTCATTTGGCAAGTAAGACTCAATAGCATAAAGTTAACTTGAAAAAGTCTACCATATAATATTTGATTTTACCGGTGCTATCTTGATTCGTAATCCATTAATAACAACAAATTTGTAAGCAATTAATAATTACTTAATACAATTTCAAAACATATTGTGTGTCAAGGTCAAGGAAAAACACAAAACCTATCCGGGAGTAGTAGTGTGAACTGATCCATCGACCTCTTTGCCTTGCCAAAGCCTAAGTTTGTGCTTCCCTGTCTTAAGTTGTTTTTTACATTAAAAAGATGGATAGTGGCCCCACCAATCAAACCCTCATCTTTCCCACACGAGACATCCCAAACCTACATATATGAAATCATACATTTCTTTAATATCTTGCTGTGACGAACAACGTATGGATATATTATAATCAAATTAAAAGCTTACTGTTATTGCAAGCTGAGAGTTGGTTGTCAAGTCTTGATATTTGGTACTCAATGTAACGAGTTCACCCTAACAATACGGTGGTCCAGAAGACTCCATCCTCGACACAGTTTCACTTTCAATCGACAACACTTTTGATATACAAAAAAGATGAATAACATTGTGCTAGACAAACCTAGTTCTCATAGGAAACCCAAACGGAGCCCATCGATGTACAATGCACACTCAACATAAAGCTCGGGTTTTTTGTCCTCGACAACATTACCTAAATCCGCTGCATATTCAAGTAAGACATGTCATATTCAAGTAAGACATGTCCTCGACAACAAGTGACCTACCTACCTAAATATTACATATGACAGACACTACAAGACCACTATCACAGGAAACACATCTATGGATACCTACACATGAAATTAGTTTCTCGAAAAGAAAGAAAAAGTTCAGAAATATTAACAGTTCATAAACTTACCATAAGTCTTTCCATTTCAAGGCCACCACAACCCACAAACCGTCACCGA
Source organism: Tanacetum coccineum (assembly GCA_026074375.1). Taxonomy (NCBI): domain Eukaryota; kingdom Viridiplantae; phylum Streptophyta; class Magnoliopsida; order Asterales; family Asteraceae; genus Tanacetum; species Tanacetum coccineum. The sequence continues at coordinate 12,212 of BQNB010038325.1, read as the reverse complement.
CAAAACGAAACCACCAAAACAGGCAGCGCCACCAAATCGAAAAGACAAACCACGATCATATTCGGCGCCACCTATTCCGAGTTACAAAGACAAGATCTTGTTACTTCATGCCTGTTATAATCGCCATATCTATCCTCCTTGTAGAAGAGAGCCGCAAACCCAAACCACGATCCCATCCGGACCAGATTGTGACAGTTTCAGGGTGGTGATTGTGGCATAGTTGGTGGTTGTGGTGGTTTATTTGTATGTGATATAAAAATAGGGAGAAATAGAGAGTTTTCACGGATCTATAATGATTTTCGTCAGTTGTAGTTTCTGGATTCATAATGGTTTTTTTTATGCTCGATTTTTTTTGGTGGCTGATAAAAATGATTAGGGTTTGAGGGAGAGATAGAAGGGAATAATAATGAATTAACTAAATGGATGCTAAAAATATGGACAGTTTTTGGAAAACAGTAATTTTGATATTCCTAAAATACCCTTTTAACTAGATAAGTAGTGGTTTAATCTTTCATTTAATTACAAAAATGCCATCTTGCATTCATATAATGTACATCATGCATTATTACAAGTAAAAATGCTAGTTCTGTAGGTTCTGTACAAAAAAGTGGTTCTGCAAAGAAAATGCCACTATATATATATATATATATATATAGGATAGAGATCCATTGAGAAGTAAATTAAAATAAGAAGTGGTGAGAAGTGACTAAAACCACATATTTGAGATGCAACGACTTTCATTAGATGCATTTCTATTCATCTAGATGCACCATATAAAGTTTTGAAAGTTAATTTGATGTGTAGATGGTGCAAATTGATTTTCATGATTTTGGCACATGTAGAGGACCAAAAAATAAGAGAAATCATGAAATGCATCTAAAATACGTATATGCATCTAATTAAAAGCTAGAAAACACATTATGATGCATTATAATGCATCTAAGATTATAGAGATGCATCTAATTCAAGTCGATGCATCTCGGATATGCGGTTATAGTTACTTCTTATTCTTCTTATTTTAAGGAAACTTCTCATTTGATCCTAACTATATATATATATCCAAATGATTAACAAAACTTTTAACAAAGTATACTTGCAACAAAGTATAAAATGATATTACTTGTTTGTTTAGTCATTTCTTTTGGTCAACAAGTAACTTATATGGTAAATACTAAAACGGGTCAAAATGGGTAACAAAAATGAGCTAGAAATTTACAGGTCAAATGGGTTGTAAGTTTACTCATAAGATCATGTTGTATCAAAGCACCAAAGAAGGTATTACCTCTTCAACATCACCTCATAAGTTGATCCTATGGCTTGTAACTTGAATATATACAAAGGTGAAAATAGCAATGCCCTGTAAATCTTGCATGACAGTTAGGTATGTATCTTTAAGATCAACAAAAACAATTCTCTTGACAAAGTTTTGTATCAGATACAGAAGCTCATCCTTGTCTCCAACATTATGCTTCGACTACAAAATAGCATTATTACATTAGAGATAGAGAAAATGTAACTAAATAATTAATAACTAAGGGTTTATGCAAAGGTCAAAGACAATAATAAACATACCAATTTTATACATTATCCCAAATAATTTTTATAAATAGACGACCTTATCCCAAATATAAGTAATTAACTAAAGGATAAGGGACAAACAGGTTGCTACTTGTACATAATTAGTTCACCAGCCATTTTTATACATGATAACAAAAGAATTCAAGTTAGCAACATATACATCAAATGGCAACACAGATGAAACAACGAATTTCGAAATAATTAAATGTGACAAACGCGATTTATCAATGTCAGTTTAACCGTTAGTGTTAACCTAGCTAGTTTTATGTGTTTTAATTTATGTGCGTAATTCAATTTGGTGATTTATGTGAGATGATAGGGGTGCTATACTATGTGCTCGTTGGTATAGAAATGGATGATTTAGTCATTTCATTCCGTATTTGATAATGATCTTGGAATGTTAGTGCATTTGAGTATTTGAGCGTTTGAGAAATTATCATATCGAGTATGAATCGTTGATCTCGGGGATTAGATTATTTAGTATATTGAGAATTCCAAATTTATTTATGTTATTACAAATAAATATGATTGGGAAAAATTTAATAGTAATAGATATGTCTTAATTTAAGTAGTGTAGTTAATATAAATAGTTTATAAAAAATATCTATAATATAAAAAAAGGGGGGATCAAATTTTTTTGCAAAATATATAAAAAAAATTAAATTTTGTTAAAGGGGGTGTTTGTTGAATCGGCTTAACAAAAGAAAAAAAAGGGGAAGAGCCCAAGTCCAAGTAGGAAACAAATTAGTGTTTTATAAAAATAAATCTGTATTTCCCTTCTTTTTTTTATTTGTGTCGAACCATTTCAAAACCCTAGCCCCTATTGGAGAAAATTTTAAGCTTATAAGAATTCAAGGTTTGATCTCTTGTTAAATTTTAAATCAATTCAATTTGTATATTCTTAATCATACATAGGTTCTAATCTTTGTTTTAATTATGTAACTTGTAAATTGATGGATTAGGGTTCATAAAAATTCTGTAATTATGATGATATGATCATTAAATATTGATTAGGGTAAAATAAATAGGGTTTGGGTGTGTTTGATTAGGTTTGATTATTGAAAATTCGGAATAGAAATTTGGGCAAAATTTTAGGCCACCTTGCGAGAGTCATAACTCGGTCATGCGAATAGCTTTTATTGATTTTATTGAGCCTAAAATTAACTATAGTGAGTCTACTTTCCAACCCAATTGGTTTCATGAATTAAAAGTGAGTGAAAGTCAGTCAAAATAGTTTTACAAGATTCGTTGTCAAAACTAAGTTTTTAGGGCAGATTCTAGGTTGTGTTTGTGAGGTCAAAAAACATATCAAAACATCTTTTTAATTGATGGGGTTGCTACAGTAATAAGTTTATGATGTCTATGAATTTTTAGAATTTTTGTAGATTTTTTTCAAGTGTCTAAATGGGTCTGGTCAAGTCAAACTTTTGAGTGGTCCAATCAGATTAATTTCTGGACACTTTGTGATGTTGAAAATTTTTAAAAATAGTTAGACTCGCTATTTTTTTTTAAATCGCAGTAGTTACACAACTCATTGAAGATGTAGGAAATGCATTATGGAAGTCTAATTGGATCGTTTAGTATTTTATTAGTGATCATGAAGTGACTATAAAATTAGGGTTTGGGTGTGTTTGATTATGTTTGATTATTGAAAATTCGGAATAGAAATTTGGGCAAAATTTTAGGTCACCTTGCGAGAGTCATAACTCGGTCATACGAATAGCTTTTATTGATTTTATTAAGCCTAAAATTAACTATAGTGAGTATACTTTCCAACCCAAGTGGTTTCATGAATTAAAAGTGAGTAAAAGTCAGTCAAAATAATTTTACAAGATTCGTTGTCAAAACTAAGTTTTTAGGGCAGATTCTGGGTTGTGTTTGTGAGGTCAAAAACCATATCAAAACATCTTTTTAATTGATGGGATTGCTACAGTAATAAGTTTATGATGTCTATGAATATCTAGAATTTTTGTAGATTTTTTCCAAGTGTCTAAATGGGTCTGGTCAAGTCAAACTTTTGAGTGGTCCAATCAGATTAATTTCTGGACACTTTGTGATGTTGAAAATTTAAAAAAATAGTTAGACTCGTTATTTTTTTAAAAAATCGCAGTAGTTACACAACTCATTGAAGATGTAAGAAATGCAGTATGGAAGTCTAATTGGATCGTTTAGTATTTTATTAGTGATCATGAAGTGACTATAAAATTCTGCTATAATCTGAAAACTTAAATAAAGGGATTTAAGGTATTTAGAGTATAAATAAAGTATGAGAAGTATGATAGGGTGTTTATAAGCATAATATAGACATTAGTATCCATCAATTGAAAGGTTACTTGTTTATGGTCGTGAAGCCTTAATCATGTGTAACCCGTAGATTTTGTTTGTGTAGACTTTGCTTGGAAATTTTGTATGCATTTGAGAAGTTCAAGGTGAGTATTCATAGCCCTTTTTTTCATGTTTTCTTGGGGTGAAAATGATACTAAGTTGTTTGAAATGTTTTAAATGTTGCGAATATTGGTTTTAAATTGGTTTTTAAACATTACTTGATATTGTATGGCTTATGTGTATGCATTGTTGGATCGGAAGGGTACGCCTACCCAGGGACGGAGCTACACTTAGGGTTGGGTTGGCCAAAACCCACCCCCAAAGTTCTTGAAATTGCTACATATTACATACAACTAGTTTAAATTTGATCATTAGAAATATAATCTGGCCCACCCAAAATATTATAAACTTAAGAGCTTTAAAGTTGCATATAAATATAGTCTAATGCATAACACATTAGTTATAATCTTTCATTCATTCAAGCATAAATTAGTTTTTATTTTACAGCATATAAAGGCATTATCAAATTTGTAAGATGCTACAAATAATCTTAGACATGTATTTCGTTAAATTTCTAGTCCAACTTTACTATCAAAAGTAGCTTATAGATTGTGCAAGTCATCTTGGATTGTATCCATAATTCCAAGCGTTTGAGATAGAAAAACTCAAGTAACCTAATTTCTAGCATCGACATTTACTGTTAATTGCAATGTTTAAATTTGGCCCACTGGTATATCAAATCCTGGCTTTGTCACTGCGCCTACCCATGATGGATCGGAGGGGTATGCCTACCCAGGATGGATCAGAGGGGTACGCCTACCCCATGTTTGTGTGGTACATTATGGGTGAGCTTTGTTGCTTGTAGTGTCAGTGTTAATCTAAGTTCTAGTGTGTAATTAATTGTGTGATGATTTTAATTGCTTGCATTTGTGTATAATATTATTGTATGTCCTAATGATTCTTATTCGCAGCAAGAGTAAGTAATTCGTGTTGAACCTGTGAATTTCACCAACATTATGTTGACGTTTAAAGTATCGTTTTTAGGTGAGAATAGTGAGGCTAAGGATGTTAATTTGCGTGGCTAGTGAGACTCTCGGAATCTGCATTGTGGAGCCTTCTTTTCTAGAGACTTCATTTCACATTTTCGTACTTTGAAAGTTTTGAATAATCATGTTGTTATGTTTGGATTTAATTCTATGTCTATATATTGTGTGTGCGGATAACCTCAATACAAGACCCCTTTTGTGTTAGGTTTCGTCATAACACTTTGGATTTTATTTAGTTGCATCCTAGTTATTCTCTATTGTTGACATCAATGTGTTGTGATAAGGCCTATCATGTTACGCCTCGCGTTTTCGCCTTGGCGGGGTGTGACATTAAAAACCATAACATAATCCTAGCATACGTTCGATATACATATACATAGACATATTTGAAACCATGAAATATATCAACTTAACATATTATCCAACTGATGCTACAACTTTTATATTAAACTGAGTAGCTTATTCCTACTGAAAAATGTTAATTGGCCCTTTAAAATAAGTTGTGCCAGATTAAACTCACTCAAATAAATTCAAACCTAAGGAAACAATGACATACGTAAATGGCGTACTTTGAATCTTGTTAACCCAACTAAATCAAATACCAAAGCATCATCATCTTCCACTTTATGTTCTAATACAAATGCTATCCATTCACCACCAAATTTGGTTCTCTCGCTAATTACTAAAACACCATATTCATTGGCATCCTTCTATCGTAGCATGATACTCAATATAGACTTTTGAAGACAGGCATGCACAATCGCCAAGGTACTGATGTAAAATTAACCAGAAAAAAACACGTATAGTTTGATAAGCAATTATACTCACAAACATAGAAAGTTAATAAAAAGTATAGAATGCTGATTATAAGAATTTTTTTGCCTTTCATTGACACATTTGATCAAGCATGCTGCACACAAATCCAAGCCTTCCCATATTAAATCATACTAAGAATAATAGTGACACTAAGAAACGATCTAATGTAACTTAATCAACCCATGTCTCATTGAACATATCCTAAACATAACCTTCTGATTTCACCACCCTTCATAGGCCCTTAAAAAAAGGTTTTTACTTATTAGCTCTCCAAAATCATATAATGCAAAGAATAAATATCTTGATTTCATTGTTGACAAATTGATTATAATCAACCTTTATAATAAAAAATATTTTCTTTCCTAAACTCTTTAGAAATATATTTCAACCTTCAAAATATGTTCCGGGACCTATACAGACATGTTTAAAAGAATTTTCTATTCTTTCACTCCACTATCTTAAGATAAGAACTTAGAACCGGGCTTTCATTTACAACAAAATTTATGGCCTAATATGTTGAAGAATTAACTCTTATTTTACTGACTTTTAGAAGCATCCATTTATCTTCTGAATAGCAGAATAACTCTTGCACTTTGAAACACAATAACCATTTTAACTATGTAGTTAGATTATAGAAGTCCAAGAACAAAGAAGCATCACTTACATTTTAAGTTTTCTTTTCCTTATTCGAGCATTTATCAAACAATTGGCGTGCATAGACAACTCTGTAATTAAACCACAAAATTAAATGTCAAAAACAAAACCAAGAACCCAACCAAATAAAAAGTTACGACTTACCGGAGTCGAATCATAAATGTGCCTACACGGTTGCAGAGTTTCATCTATTGAAGGCCAACAACTCAATATTAAATTTTGACAATTGAAATCAGCAGCAACGATGACACGATGAGATGTAAACAATATGCAAAATCATGCACCATGAAAAGATGGAGGCATTAACATTGTGGTAGGAATCAACTATTGATGCCAAACAATCCTATATTAAAAAATCCTAAGTTGGAAAAGACGGCAGGCTAATTTGATAGAATGGATACGAAGAAGAAAGAAAATGAAAAATCATGAAAGAATTTTTTTTAATTTGAATTGACGGGAATTAAGATAAAGTAGACACAAAATGTTTGGTGGAAAATAAGAAAAACCGCGTTTAAATCATTGTTTTTTAACAAAAAATTTTACAAAACACAAAAAATGCATTTCCCAACTTAACAAAGGAAACTACAAAACACATTTTATTTATCTTCCTTATTTTCTTTGTAACCCCTCTTGTTTTCTTGAGAATGAAAAATAATATCAAATGAACGTGTTTTTTATGTTTTGTGAA
>BQNB010038324.1:18636-48834 GCA_026074375.1 Tanacetum coccineum | reverse complement strand
AACAATCTCATCCCACGAATCCATGATCCTATATCCAACATCTCTCTCTGGGTCATGCCTGATCTCCCTGTCCATAGTGGCAATAAAGCCGTAATCTTCCCTAAGACCTCTAGCTGGTCTAGCAGCAGCAGCAGCGGAGCTCTCTCCCACCTCGTATCTGGGGCCAAGAGCGATACCTAACCTCTTCCGAGGTGGTAGGTTAACCTCAGGTCTGTCCTCTCTACAACTGGGGGAGAGTATGAAGGGTGGTGGTAATGGTAGAGAATGGGAAGTAGCTGCAGCCTTAGCTCTCATCCGAATCATGGCAGCTCGATAGCCCAATGAACGAATAGGACTAGGAGGTGGTGCTGATAACACAGGTGAGGGTGGTGATAGTGGTAATGGTAGATATGGTATAGGGGGTGGCAGTGGGAAAGGGATCTGGGGTGGTGATGAAGACCATGGAGATAGTGGTGATGCTGGTGGGGAAGATATAGCAAGCAGTCTGGCAACCTCAGAATCAGACCATGCTGGTACAGGTAATGGCTCTGGAATAGTAATCCTAGCTGTCATACGATATGCAGGGTGAGGTGGTGGTGTGGCCGCAGACTCATCAGTCTCAAACGGCTCAGTCTCCTCTACAGACGGGGCAGTAGCTGGTAAAGCAACAACTACAGGGTAGGCAGGAGCTGAGTGCTCCTCCTCCGCCTCCTCGTCAATCTCAACATCCATCTCGTCATCCTCATCCTCCTCATCGGAATCGATGTCCATATCAGCGTCCTCATCCTCCTCAATGTCCATCTCATCATCTCCGTCATCTCCTCCGTCAGCAGGATAGTCGATAGGATCCTCCTCAGGGTCCTCATCGTCATCCTCCTCCGGGTCTGCCTCAGGATCAGACTCCGGAACATAATCAGGTGACTGTGCAATGGGTGAGGCATCCTCAGCATACGGCTGGTCCTCAGCAACGATCTCATCATCAGCATGCTCTGCACCTGGAACATAATCTGGCGAAGGTGGTGCATGCTCTGGCTCCTCCGGGCCAGGCACATAATCTGGAGAGGGTGGTGCCTGAAGAGCGGCCTCCAAGTATGGGTCCTCTGGCATGTAAGGTAGCTCAAGTAACTCGTGATCATCGGCTCTAGGTGATCCGATGTCTGATAGATCCTCAAATGGGCTGGAAACCTCCGTGTGTGTAATCCCTGATTCATCCGATATGACATGAATGAATCTGAAAAATTCAAAATAGCTTATATTGTATTTAATATAGACTTTAATAGTAATATACATTTATATCATAAACATGAATATCAATTTATGAATGCATTCTAGTCATCAACAATGCAACAAGTAGTGTATGCATGAATGTATGCACATAAAAAACATGTATGTTCCCGTGTAAAACCCCGTTGTATGATTGTTGTTTGAAAACGGTTATAGTCCAGCAAAAACATTTGACCTGGTTCTCTATAACCTTGGCTCTTGATACCAATCTGTAACACCCCCAAATTGGGTCGCAGCGGAATAAGGGTCCGGGGCGTGTTACTTCTCAGATCAATAACACAAGATATATATAGAACGACCAAAAAGTCATTTAAAAATGATACATTGGATTTAACAAAGTAATTGTTACATAAGCCCGAAGCTTAACTTGTTCACTTGATCAAAATACAAAGATTTTCAGCCCATATAGATAACAAAATGAAATGCGACCAAATCTTTAATGCAAGACATCCAAATAAAACCAACCAATGTTATCCATCGCACCTCGTGCTTATTGGTCCCTGAAAAACATTGCTTTTAAAACGTCAACAAATAATGTTGGTGAATTCTGGTTTGATAAATCATATATTGTGGACCACAAGATTTCCCAAGTGTAGATAATGCACACAGATGCAGACATCTATAACTGTAATTCGTGCGCTAAGATCATGACACTGAAGCTTGACGTGTATGAATACCAAATTAATGGCCTACATTGCCCGTGGTGATGTTCTAACCGCAACATCCTATATTCGACATGGTATACGTTCGTTTGTCCAGTGATAGCTAATCACCCGAACGGGGTTGTCAAACCCAATAGATCTTTTAATAAACATTCGCGCTAACTATCCCGCAATTGACAGTTCATGATTAATGGCTCAGATATGGTGGTTTCGCTACTTACGGGCAACACAGTAATCATAACATGAAAAACTTACCACTTGTGTTCCATTGTTTAAAGCATTGCATGTTTTCACCAAAAACTTATAAAACCAAAAAAATGTAACACGTGGAGCATGAATCACCTTGAGGTGAGCAAAATACCAGTGTATCACAAATTTAGGGTGATCACGCAAATTGATTCTGATGCAACCTATTTAAATTAAGGTCGTATAAGCACTAATTACATTACCGTTACTCTACCATGCATATGTCTATATAGCTAAATCCCATCTATAGTTTAAGTTGGAAACATGTTTATAAAATTAAAACGTTTATAAACATACTTTTGGTAAAAACGTCATAACTTTCACGTTTCTAATCCGTTTCTTGCGTTTCTTATGCCCAGTCTTTTGTATTAACGTACGGGTTATCGATATTTGACATTTTTATAATTTTGATCCCCTGATGAACAGTAACTTTTACTGTTCACACAGACATGAGTTTTATTTAATTCGTATTTGTTGTCGTAAAACCCGTAAATATCGTATTTTATTCGTTATAAGGCTCCATTTTTAGTGATTCTCGAGCACGTTCTCGTAATTGAAAGTCCTACTTATTTATGAGGTTTAAAAAAATAAATATTTCTGTCATGAACAGTAACTTTTATAAAAATAGTTTTATAAAAGTATTAATTGTCGTAAACTTGCGAAATTCATAACTCGTTCGTTATTAATTGAAAAATTACGATTCTTATCATTTTAGAATCCTAAAAACATGTGTAATCTATGAAAAATACCAAACTTGCTGTTTTCATGTAATTTTTATAAATCGTTTATAAAAAATTATTTTATAAGTTCGTTTAATTATCGTATAACTTGTTTTTAACGTAACTTTTTCGTTATTAACGTTTGACAAGTTTCTTACCTTTTCGGAATCGTCGTGAAATGTATTATCTTATAAAAATATATTACAAGTATACATATACACGAATTTGGACAGAATGTTTACATGACTTTGATAAGTCCATAGTTAGCCCTTGTTTCCATTATTTACCACTTTTGTATTTCACCACAAGTCTTACAATTTATATATATGTATTATATCATATATATATTAAGTCCATAGTCCATAAATGTCCTTTTTGTCCAACTTACCAAATTCTTAATAATACTAAATAAGTCATAACTTTATATAATAAATCATTTTACCATAAGTTCATATATAGTCATTTTTCTTATAACCCATAAGTGTACAAGTTTTTTACATGATATAAACCTCATTTTAATGATATTATACTCAATATAAGTCCATAATTAACCTTAACTTGTCTTATGTATTTCTTTAACTTGAAACATATCATGAAACCATAAAAACCCTAATTAACCCATAATCATTTTTTACACCAAAACAACTTAATACAATATTTTCTCATCCTTTTTAGTATGATATAAGTAATAACACCACATGTATATAAGTATACAAAATGACCATTACAAGTGAAAACTTCATTTTCATGAATAAAAACTTAAATGGTGATTCAACTAAAATAGATATAACATATGCATGTCAATGAAAATTTACAAGAATATAAAGAGTTCTAGAAGACCTTAGGATGTGTGAGGATGATGATAAACAAATGCTAAACCCTTGTTTAGCCCTAGAATCCAAGCTTGCACTTAAGAAAACCCTTGTTTTCTTAATAAAAACCCTAGCTTCCTTTCACTTGATTACTACTTGGAAATGCTTAGCCAATGCTTGGAAATACCTTAGAATATCTTAGGATGGATGTATATAGGAGTGTATGGGTTGTATAAAATTTTGTATGGATTGTGTGTGGTGGATGGTTTGAGCCGTGAGCTATAAGGAGAGAAAGAGAGGGATTTTGTTGATTTTTGCTAAGTGTTTTCTATCTATGTGTTACTATCTAGTTACTTGCATGTATATATGACTTTCAATGGTCAATAGTCAAGTATAAACATTCAACAAACATAATGAGGGTTTTAGGGATTCTTGTTTATGTGTTATGAGTCAAAGAAACAAAGATAGGCTAGGTTTTAATTGCAAGAGTTGTACATTTGACCAAAGTGTGTAAAATTTGCATTTTCCTATCATACATATACATGTATGCCGTATGATATGATGAGGGAGGGAGTATATGTTTCATTTTTATCTTAGCTAGCTTACTTGCATGAATTTATACTAGTTACAACTTGTATAAATTACATAAAGATGTGCTTACTTGAAATTACTTGCATATTGTTTCATTTCTAGTGTAAAAAGTGTAAGCATCATTTATTTAGCTAAATTTTTAAATAATCTTTAGCTATTGGGTACAATCGAGGGTATTTGTTGAAGCGTTAATAAATTAACGTGCTTCCGGTTACGCTTAAACGTACATTTATCGATAAACGTATTTATCTTACGTAACCAATAAAATAAATGAACGACGACCATAATTATCATTGCAATAATTATATAACACATAATTGATGTAAACGTTTGATGGTTTGATGCCCGTTTACATTAAACGATAATATTTGGCGTACGTGATTTAACCTATCGCTTATGATTTAAAGTAAACACGTACATTACAAAAGGTATATTGCGGATTTATCGACGTCGTCAATGACTTGAAAACACAGGGTGTTATATCATGACATCGAAGCTTGACATAATTGAATACAATATATAAATATTGCCTACATTGCCCGTGATGATGTTCAACCCATAACATCCAGTATCCGACATGATATACGTTCGTTTCCAGTGATAGCTAGTCACCCGAACGGGGAGGTCAATCCCAAATAGATCTATCTACAATCATTCGCGCTCACTTTCTAGTAATTAACAGTTCATGATTCATGGGCATAGTGGGTTATCGCTACTTAGGCAAAACATATTCATAATAAAATGTACACTTGCGTCCAATTTGTAAAACATGCATATGTTTCTCACCCCAAAAACTTGTAAATTAATAATTGTAAAATATTAGGGTATGAATCACCTTGAGTGCGTAAAATGATAACAAAATATCCCAAGTAAATACGGTGTTTTCACGCTAATGCTCGAATGCAACCTAGTTTATATAGGTCGAATCAGTAATAAGTACGTTGTCTAACAACACTGTATATAAGCTTATATAGTTATCATCGTACTATCGTTCGGGCTATCATAATTTAAGAGGTCATGACATGACGTACGAGGAGTTAGGACACTTTAAATCGTAAATCCAACAACCCGTCAATACGCCATCCGAAGAATCCTCATTATGAAATTCCCTAGTAATATAGCACTTCGATAACTAATAACATATATGTTATCCCACTAGTTTAATCCATTACACAACTATAATCTATACCAAGATGCTAGAAAATGAGAAGAAATCTTAGAGAGAGAAAGTAGAGAGAGAAACAAAGATGGAATGTTAGATTAGAAAAAATGGAGAGTTACAAATGAAATGAAAATGTAACCAACACCCTTCACCAAGTGTGGTGAAGGGATATATATACCCTTTTGCCTTAAGTGAGGCGTATGGGCTTCTAAATGGGTCGGGCTTGGTTTAACTTGGGCTTCGAGCCCGAAACACGGACAATATTAGATTACAATCCAAGCCCGTAAACCCGACTAGCCTATTACAATACAAGATCTAGTTTGACTTTCTAAGACCGATAACATTCTTGTTTGACTTAAAATAATTAAGGCTAACAATCTCCCCCAATGTTGAGGTCTCTTTCTTCAACCTCCTCTGTACCATCGATGACATTGAAGATATGACGTTTAATGTTTATGCTTTGCCTTGTTATGGTCTTGTCTTGTTAGTAATGGCTTTGTTCATCCATGCTTTGTGATCTTGATTTCGAGCCTTTATCTTTTGACTTTAAATTTCTTGAGAAGTTATCTTTGCATCTCTCCTGTACTCTGACTCTCTTAGATTTGACTTCCTTGATCACTTGTGCTCTGTGACCAACATGCTCATACTTGTTACATTCTTGTTTGACATATGAGATTATAAGTCTAACAATCTCCCCTATTGACGATTCTTTATTTGACTTTGAGGCTCTTTGATGGTGGGGAAGATTAGAATCAACTATCTTGATGTTGAATGATTGACTTTGAAAGCTTGAGTATGAGCATGTGGTTTATGAATCCGACTTCGCTGGAATAAGGCTGCAACACCGTCGTCTAAACCTGAAATAAGACAGTTAGCAATAAAAATTGAATATGGCTTTGTTCATTCATCTTGACTTTGTTTTTTTGTTTAGGGTGCATTAACTTCCGGTTTCCCGTTTTTCAGTATAAATCTATACTGTGATTGGTAGATTCAAAGAATCTCCTTGACAGGTTTCAAGCTCAAGCGTTAGGATCTTTAACACAGATGTAATTAGATGCAACAGCGTGCTAGTTCTCTTTACGGAAAGTCTCCAAAGCAGAAACGGTAAGATGTGAATCAGATAGTACTATCTTCCGATTAAGTCATCAATTCATTTATGGACCATATTGATATCCAGTTATCACAAGCGTCGATTAATTCGACTCTTGCAGTCACCTACCAAGTCGCTTGTTGATGTTGGCTCAAGCGGATTTCCATCTTCACTGTGAAATACTTAAAAGTATCACTCGGATGTTCTGGCAGATCTCAGGATAATGCGTAGGACTCTTGTTACAGAAAGTGACTTTATGGTGTTCAACAAGTGTTATTTTGCATTGTGTCCTAATGAGATTTATACTTTGATCTCTTCTGGCTCTAGACTCGATTTGTGCACTTTTGGTTTTAGTAATCAGAGGCTGGAGCAGACTGCCACCTATTCAATATTAACAATCTCGGAGTGAGATGTTAATAGATAACGTGTGTATCTCCATGACAAATGAGACAAGTTTCTTTTGAGAGAAACCCGAATGGCTGGGAAGGGTTGTGCATTGCATCACTGGGTCCATGACGACTTTCTTCAATATCAACAATCATCATTGTGATTTTGATAAATTATGTATTGACCCGGTTTCTGCCTAAGTTGTTTGGAGGGATGCTTTGTTTTCACCCTTTATCCATACATTTCTTTTTATTCTTCAACCCCTTCAATGCTTACCAAGACGTCATTACTAACACCTTGTTGTGATTGTTCCAGTGTTAGCTTAATCTTAGTCTACATTTTTCCCTTATACACATTCTTCTCCAATCATACCTAAGGACTGCTATTTCTAACTATGAAGTGTCCTTGGGTAGATCCATCCGGTTCTGGTTAGATCGTAGGACTTATTCCTAACCTAACCACCGTATGACTTCAGACTCGTCGTGAAATTGATAGGTTGTTGGGTATGAGATCGAACCATAAAACCATTTTCTGACATTGTTATTTTCAAATACTCCCCCTACACATGTGCTCCGATGATTCGAAATTGTTTAGCACATGAAGGAAAGAGTTGCACTAGGAGTCTTAAAGATCACATTCGTCTCTAACATAGGGCTAACATTAACGCAAGATAATCATTATAGCAACCTATATCATACAGACGAGGATTCGCTCTTTGAGCTTTCTTGAGGAACTAGGTTTTGCAAAACTCGTTTTACAATTACGATTAAGCATATTCATTGTTTGAATAGTTTGACCGGTTTTATATACAATATCATTCAGAACCTTTACTTTGTTTTCTAAAGCAATGACTTTATCAAGTTCCTTGTCTTCACGAGTTTTGTAAAGCTTAATCTGAGCCTCTTTTGCTTGTGACATTATGGAGATGGTTTCTTGATGTGCACAAAGCTCCTTTTTCATATCCGAAATCATTTGATTTAAATCATTTATTTTTCGAGTATATGCATTAGATGACTTTTCAAATTCGATTTTGTATGACATTAAATCCCCTCTAGCTTTTGCACAATCAATTTCCACTTTGACGCATAAATTCAAATCATTATACTTATCTAGAAAATAAAAAAAAAAATTCTAAAAAATTCCGCTTGGAACTTCTTAAGTCTTTAAACATCAATGATTAGTTATGACCGTTCATTGTTTGCTTCTTTTGAAATGCGTTATTTGATTGATTCTAAAACTTTTATCTTTGTTTTGAAATCCTCAATTTCACCTTTGAATTTATCAACTTAACTCCTTGTTTGATGATTCCAAAATTTATATCGGTTTTTGATGTATCAATTTCACATTTAGTTTCTGATTAAGAAAGCAAGCAATCCGTTCCTGATCAAGATCATAGTTTCATTCTGGTCCTCCTAAACACCCTATATAACTATATCCAATGAATCATAGTGTCTTGGTGTCACCATGTTCCGCCAGATATATGTCATTATAGATTCAGGTTGCTCAGGATGTGCATTTTCCATGGCAAAAAATATAGTTGTTCATTATTGTTTGTACTTATGCATTGCTCATCATCAAAGATTGGTCCAGAATTTGTCAACTTGATCAGGAGTATCCTCTTGAAGTTGTCCCATGTACATATAATGAGCTTCCAATTCATGTTCATAGACTCATCATCGTATATCTTCATCAGCTTGTTCTGCATTCAAAGAACCCCAGCTTACTCTTGTTTACACAAATACATCTTTTCCTTGAGATAAGCTGCATCCTTACTCGTTTTGGTGTTTCTGAACATTCCTTGATAATGCCATATTCCATGCAGTTATAACACTGAATCCCAGACTTTTTCACTACCGGAGTACCTACATTTTCCCTAGCCCCAACAAACATGACTGCCTCTGATTATCTACCCAGTTCCTCTGTGATTCTTGGAGAATTATCTGATTAGCTCGATTGGTGTTTGATGATGTTCGAAGGTTGTTGTGTAGGTTGTAGATTTTCTTCAACGAGAGAGAAATTAAGCATGAGTTTGGTCAATTATCCTTTCTTTGACATTTCCTCATCTTCTGACCGTTAGTAGGTTTCTGGATCATAAGTAAGCGCAGAGAGGTAACAATTGCTTTTCTTATTTCTGTAGACTGTTACGATCAGGTTAGAGGGATATTAAGTGTTTTGAGTAGGATGGTTTTTGATGTGTAAACTGGTTGTTGTTGAGCAACAAGTGCAAGTGGATTAGCAGTGCGTGCTCGTCTTTCACGTTTTTCCCATTGCTTCATTTTGGTGTTGCTTCAGAATGTTAATAAAGCTTGTGATAGGAGACAGTCTTCAGCTCTTGACTATGCTTACAAAAGTGTCACAAACCTTTTGCCATTCTGGTTGTTAGTTGAGAAAAAGAACTAGACATTCACTTGATGATTAGTAACATGACATTGATTTCGAATAAGCTCATTCATCATCTTGTAAAACCGTAAGTAATACGATTCAAGTGATTCACCATCCCGTGATGTGAATTTTCCAAACTCCCAATATAAATTGGTTTCAAGATCTTGAAACATTGATTGATTCAACTCTTCTTTCAACTATCAATGCTTTCCACATTTCACATGACATTCAGAAAGCATCAACTGTGGAGTAGGTATCGTTATCTCTCCCTGTGAGTATGATCTGATACGGCTCAGCTTCAGCATTCAGTTGATCTGTATGTCTGTGAAAACAGTCTTATAGTTCATCCATATACCTCTCTGTCGTTGTTTCAGAACAACCTTCAGCAATGGAACTATCTTCTCAGCCAAGTGATACTGTGTGGTGATTTTGGAGACATGGTGGATGAGTTCATTGTTGGGTTTTGTGTCGATGTATCTCTTGATTCTGGATTTCCATTGAACGTAATTACCGGTGCCAACATTGGTGGGTCGATCTTTGTACCGCTTCCATGATAGCATATGAAGAGATTTGATGATGAGTTAATAAGCTTTATGATTTGTCGTTCACAACAAGAAAAAGCGCCTGAACACACTATTTTCCCAAAAAACGTCAAAGATGCGTCATAATCTTCTTATAAGGAATTTCAAGAGTCTTTTCGTAAAACAAACAAACTTTGATAGAAAACGAATGGATGAATTCCATTCATTGGATCAAAGTTGTAAAAGCTCTAGAGAACTTTTCAAGATTAAAAAGGTGTTGACACGATTTTTGACGGAGTTGGAACGTTGCAAAAACAATTGCCAAAAAGAACATTATTTTTTGGTAACATCGATCTTTCATTCAAAACACAATAGAAGGAAATTTTGGCCACCCAAATTAGCAGACTTAATGCGGACTTAGAAAATTTCACTAGAGTTTGAATGGGAACTTGGTTGCTGATTTGAGATACTCTTAATCTCTTGAACATGAAGTAGACAACTCTCAAATTCAACTAAGAAACTCAAAAAACACAGTTTTTGAATGAAATCGACAACTTTAAAGGGAAATTATATGCTGATCACATGAATGCATAATTGGTGTGTACACTGATCTGGATGAATTTACTAATTTGCAATGTGGATTAGTAGAAACCTGGGAAAAATGTGAACATCTGAAAGAGCTTTTAAAAAGTAGAACAATGTCAAAGAGTTCTGAAGCACTTTAGAAACATGCGATTAATCTTGAACTTGATTTACAACAGTGCAAAGAAAAGAAAAATTATACCACGATATAGCATGAATTCAGATTTCGATAGCTCCCCTTCAACAGTATATGTGGGATACCAATATTTATTAAAACTTGACATTAGAATGAAAAATTGATATGACACCACAAAATATTGAAGACGGAGTGAGATGCCTTAGTGAATAGTGTATATTAATATTTGATTTATTAAGTTTCCATTTTAATTTCACAAAAGGTGTTTGGATAAATAAAACTTGCCATTTATGCGATGACCCAAACACAATTAAAAGGCTTTGTTTTAAAAAACTCCCCCTCAGAGATTGATTTACATAAAATGACATTCTACGTACTACAATTCTTTGAAAATTATTCGAGGAAGGGAGTGTTGAACACACAATTTTAACAAATACAACTTTTTATGGAAAAACATACTACAAATTATATTGTAGACAAATTTGACATTGAAAGTTCTTTTTGAAAAATTGTGTTCAACGATTTTAAAAACATGATAGAAGACTTCTCTTCTATTTTAGAGTAAGCGCACTGAAGCGTACACTCTTCCCATTACATTTGGACGAGTTATGCACGGAAATTAATAAGTGTTGAGAAAACTTTAGAAATGACATGTTTTGAAAGCATTTGAAACTCCTGTTCGAACTTCATTTACACGCCCGTGTCGATGTTAATCAACATTTCTAGGTACGTAAATGTTATCGATTCCAAGAGACATGTCGAGAAGATTCTTTTTGGTATTTTTTTTGAAATTTTTCTGATTTTATATTTTGTTTTTCTAGGTTTTATATTTTTCTATTTTCTTTTTGTTGGTTTTATATTTTTGTATTTTCATTTTCAAATTTTTTTATAAATCAAAAATAAAGAGATAATAAAAATATTTATAAATCGAAGTTTCCATTAGCAGTGACAGTTGAAGCTAGAGTTGAAGTGGATGAAGTTGAATCAGGTTGTTGTTGACGTTTATTTGATGCATCAGTAGTAGTGACAGCGGAAGACTTTAAAACAACTTGATTTTCTCCATTGAAATATTCGTCGAACAAAGGACCAAATATCAAAACCATCTCTTTTGACGTTGTTACTGTCTCAGCTGCTTGATGAACTTCTGTTGACACTGTCGTGCGAGGCTTGAACCGTGTTGTTCAAACGTCATTTGACATTGAGGTTTGAGGCTTGATCTGTTGTGATCAAACGTCATTTTTCTGTATCATCATCTGTGAATCCACTTTGACAATGGTTTCTGAGATATCATCTTTTTTAGCAACCATACTCTGAGATTTTCCTTGTTGACATTACATAAGGTACCTGCACTTAAATCAAGATTTTGTTCCTTCTGAACATTGATTGATGTACCTGCACGTACATCCAGAGTTTGTTTGCATGCATGAATATTAGGGATATCTACATTTGAACCATGTGGGGGTTCACTGTCAACCTTGCTTGTGCAAGAGTCGAATAACTTTCCTGTAGGAATCCACCTAAGACCAACAGATTCAAAAATTCTACCCGTGGGTTTCCACCTAAGATCAGATCTAGGAGATGTTTTCTCATACACAGCGAAAGTCGTATTAGGAGAAAACCTATGTCCTATAAAGATCTGCCTACCAGGTTTCTGAGTATGACTCTTTTGATCTACGGGTTTGTTACTGTTTGTGGTCTTATTGGATTGAGTCTTAGCACGTGAATTTACTTCCTTCAGGAGTTTTGTTATACAAGCATCATGATTTGCATTAAAGACACACTTATGACATGTAGAACAAACAAAGTTTTTGGAATCTGAAAAAGAACTAGAACTCTTAGAGTGATCTGCTTTGGGCACAACCATTATTGTTACGCAACTACTCTTAGATACATGCAAACTCCTAATTGAGTTATTAGTGCTCCTAGGTTTTGGTTTGCTACCATCATCAGTGCTTCAAAATCTAGTAGAAGGTATCACATTAGTTTGTGAGTTCCTATCTCTTTCTTGTATCTTTTTCCTAGCTTCATCTAGATAGTTATTATGAACCATGTCATTTGAACTAAATCTTGGCATGTTCTTAGAGCTATCCCTAGATTTGCTAGATGCAATCATGTGATTAGGTTTTGCAGAAACGGATTATCTTCTCTTAGGCAAATAGTGTTGAGTTGCTGGTCTTGACAAATTGTTATTCACGTCAACTTGGGAGGCAAACCGTTGTTTTGACATTTGAGGCCTTTCAGATTTAAACGCATTCGGTTGTCTAACAACTGAGTGGTTTCTTTGTGACTATATAACTGGTTTCCCCAAGACTGATGTTTTAGCAAACTTAGTATCTATACTATTTCCTTTTAACTTCCTTAAGTCATTTTTTTAAAGCAGCAATTGCAAAAACCTTTTTCTGAATCTGAGCTTTTAAATTAGCATTATTAGCAAGCAAATAAGTTGTATGTTCTATAGTCTTAGATATCGTAATTTTAATAGAATCATATAAATCTTTGTAATGCCTTTTCAAAGTCTTATTTTTCTTACGTAATTTAGACACACTATGCTCTAATTTGATGTTCATTGTTTTAAGTACATCAATTTCCTTTTTAATCTTGGGGCCTTTATTACTAGTTTCCTTCAAAATTTGACCAGTTTGCCCCTGATTAAAAGATTGATTTTGATATTTAAGTTTTCTGAGAGCAATGCAATTTGCATCCATTCTTGAAAAATCTTTTTTGAAATTGGGCCAACTGTCTTTTTGAGCAAAAATTTACAGACTCGATTGTTGTTGTGATAATCAGTTTGTCTGGTTATCAGGTGATGAATCAAGCATAGGACTTTTAACTTGACATGTTTCAGGATACTGGTCAACCCTACCTTCAATAATGATTTCAGGTTGCTCAGTATGCTGTTGTCCTATAGCAAAGATATTGCATTCAGCAGTCAATTGTACCTCAGCCATTGGCTCTTCATCATAAATGGGTCTGATATCTGCATCATCAGCATCTGTATCATTCCCTGACCTGCTGCTGTCATCTTGCACTTTTAGTCTATCCTAATGCTTTCTGTGCAACCCAAAACAGCATCCAATGCCTTTTACACTATCAATCTTACTATCTTTGCGTCGCAATTGTCTTTATTACCCTTCTTTCATACGGTCTAGATGACGTGTCTTTCAGCATGGACTTCTTTAACATTACCCAGGTGTTGGAGTAGTGTATCTCTGAAGTGTTGAACCTCGATTCCAGTGTATTGAACAAAGCGTGTGTCTGTCATTTGACTGTCATAATCCAATGTAAACTTTGAATCGATGAAATTTTAGAACTGGTTGTTTACCACCCAAAAGGCTGTCATGGATCCATCTTCTTGAAATTCATCTTTGTCAAGTTGCTTTTGTAGTTGATCTACGTTGAGGAGCATTGTTCTTGTGAAAGTATCAACATCTTGACCAAAGAGTGACATGAATGCCCGTTTGATCCATGTTCGATGCGAGTGCCTTTTAAGTGATCTTGTTTGAAAGAAACTTGAAGTGTGAATGAAGAGATCGAAATATGCCATGCATCTTTCTTTGCTTTTTGACATCTTGTATTTGATTGCATGCACATCTTTTGTTTCAGAATTCAAGCTGCATTCCTTTACTAATTTGCTGGATGCATTCTCTGAATTACTGTCTTCTTTCTCAGAACAAGTGTTTTGTATGACAACTAAATCAACCTTCAATGAATCAACATTCAATGCTGGAATTGGATTTGAATGATCTTCTTGTGTTTGCATCAACTTCTTTTGTTTTAACAATTGTGGAGTTCGTTGTTGATGAAGAATTAACTCAAGCATGTATTTCCCGAGGGAATCCATGTTAAAGATCATTGCATCGTAAAATGATTGAGCATCATATCTTGTATAATTCTGCATTCGCACTTTGATTTCTGAACTGAAAGCATTTTCAAACGTTGTTCTGAGTTTTGTCAAAGTAGTCTTGCAATCAGTCTGAGAAATTGTTTCTTTGGTAAGATGAATGCTCTAGTAAAATCCAATCATGAGAGAATGTTCTCTGAAGATAGAGCCATGGTACCAAAATCTTGTAAAGTATCCGTGAGAAACTTTAGTTTGACTGAATTACACGAAGACTTTTCATGATTTTAATTCTTGAAAAGTTTGTTTTCTCTGAACTTTAGAAATTAACACGAAGAAACTGTTGTCAACGAAAACACTTGATGTTTGAGTTTGCAAATTTGTATTGGTATTTGACATTGTGATGAAGTTGTGAATGGATATCGGATCTTAAGTAGGTAAAGTGAGTGTTGTTGTGGATTGAAATCAGTTAACGTTCACGGGATTTTACAAATCTTTGATTAAAACCGAGAAAAGAATCGTATCTTTCGCGGGATTTTATAAAATCAAGAAGAAACCGTGAAACAATTGATGAGAAATCGTTGTTGAAATTGAAGAATTTGAACTTTCGTTAACGATTGGTGAGCTTAAAACGATGAACGGTTGATTAAAACTCAAATAAGGACTAACGGTACAATTAAAAAAAATAAAAGTTAACTAAAAGATCTGAAAAATACAAAACTAAAATATAAAAAAAATGTTTGAAAATTAAATGATAAGATTGAAAATGATTTTTAAAGTTAAGGATTAAAAATAAAATTGATTGAAAATGAAAGGTGAAAATTAAAATTGTTTTATTGTGATGGACTAATAGTAAACTTTTAAAAACCTAGATGTGAAAATTGAAAACTATTTAGAAGTCTAGGGGCCAAAAGTGTAAAATGCAAATTATAAGAAATAAAAACGTGTTCCCTCCATTTTTTTTCAGCTTTTTCGTTTTGAAATGAAAAGATATAATACGTTTTGTATTATTGATCTCGCGGAGTGATACGGTAATCGTCGGTGAAAACCGAATATACCACGTTGATCGAAACGATGACACGAGCACGATGGTATAAGTCGTAAGTCCCGTCGTTTAACGTCACTCGAAACCGAAAAACCCGAAATACGTTTAAAACGTATAAAATTTTTCTCGTTCGGTCGTCTTTATTTCACTCGTTCGATTCTTGAAGAATGCTCTCGTTCGGTCCTTGAAAGAAAACTCGTTCGGTCCTCGAAAAGACTACTCGTTCGATCCTCGAAAAGACTACTCGTTCGGTCCTCGAAAAGACTACTCGTTCGGTCCCTTTAGTTCGATGGTCCTAGTTCGGTTGTCCTAGTTCGATTGGTTATAGCTAGTTAGATCTAAGCTAAAGGCGCTCGTTCGATTCACTCTCATTCGATGCTACTCGTTCGATGCTACTCGTTCGATGCTACTCGTTCGATGCTACTTAGTTCGATGCTACTCGTTCGATGCTACTTAGTTCGATCCAAATAGAAGTAAACTTGTTCGGTTGTTGCTGTCGACCTTGTGGTAAGGAAACGTTCAAGCAACAGTAGAATAAAATAAAATCCAAATAAAATAAACGTTCAAGCAACAGTTTTTTTTTGTTGAGATTTGGAAACGTTGAGACTTGGATTAAACGTGATATAGTAATGAAACAAAAAAGAAAGAAACAGTAGAAAGAGAAAAAAAAACGTGAAACGTGGAACTAAAAAAAACGTGAAACAGTGGAAAAAAAATAAACTATTAACTAGTAAAGAAAAATAAACGTATGAAAAAAAATAAACGAGTGATGAAAGAAGAAAAAAAAATTATGCCAAGTGATTATCAAAAGGAAAACTAACGAACTATAAAAAAAACTATAAGAAGCCGAATCAATAAGCTCAATAAGCAACGAAACCACAAACATTATACCCACCCGTGGCGAATGATATCAAATGTTATCCCAAAAGCTTAATCCATTTTCACAACATAAGCTATACCAATAAGCAAAATAAAATAGAAAAGAGATAAGGAAAGTTGGAAGATCTATTAGAGAGAAAACTAGAGATGGAAGATTACACACACACACACACACAAGTGATGAAATGGTAACCAACACCCTCTCCATGTGTGGAGAGAGTTCTATTTATACCCTTGAGCCATGAGTGGCTTATGGGCTTTCTAACTTGGGCCGGGCTTGGCTTTTCTTGGGCTTTGAGCCCGCAACACGGACAATATTAGATTACAATCCAAGCCCGTTGAACCCGACTAGCCTATTACTTAACAAGACTATTTATGACTAAAAAGACCGATGACATTCTTGTTCGACTTATATAAAAATAAGGCTAACAGCTTCCTAGTAGAATTGTAGTTTAAGTCTAATTATGTTTAGATTAGGATTAGGACTTAATTATATCTTTTTTTTTCTTTTTAATCCATTAAACCGGCCGAATAAATAATTATATATTATTATTATTATTATTATTTTTATTACTTATATATTTACAATTAAAACCTTAAGTTTTTGTAAAAATATTTACTTATTTGACTAAACCTTTTTGCACAAGCGCAGTTTACTACCTTTCTAAAAATAATTTTCATTTCCAACCTATCTTTCTAAAAATAGAAATTTTATATTTTCTTAATCTAACACTTAAACGCTAAACCTATCTTAGATAACTAACACGAAATACGTATACGTATATATACTTACACAATTAAATCGCAAACGCTCAATTATCAAAAAAAATAATTTCATTGTCATTAAAAATGAACGAAATGAACTCCACAAATTTTCCCATCATTCCTAATCTCATTGAGATGATCACACTCAATAGATTGGTTACCAATACCTCTATCAACCAAAACATATATAAACACATAGAATCACATAAACCATACTTTGCAACAGACACATAAGTCAATACTAACGGTTTGACTAACTTGCTCAAGTCATGGTTGTCACATTATCCCTTCCTTAGAGGAAATCTCGTCCCGAGATTTAACTAGCCAATGTATCAGCACGATCAACAAACAACTAAGGATACTTAGACTTCATATAATCCTCGCGTTCCCAAGTAAACTCAGGGCCACGCTTAGAATTCCAACGAACCTTTACTAACGCTATCTTACTACGCTTTAAACTCTTAACTTCACGATTCAAAATCTCTACAGGCTCCTCAACAAAACGAAGAGTTTTGTCAACCTTTATCTCATCTAATGGCACATGCAAACTAGCATCTGCCAAACATTTCTTCAAATTTGACACATGAAACGTATCATGTACCACATTTAATTCCTTCAGCAATCTCAATCGATAAGCCACCAGACCGATCCTTTCAAGAATCTCAAATGGTCCTACGTATCTTGGTGCTAACTTTCCCTTCTTCCCAAAATGTATTACACCTTTCCAAGGTGATACTTTCAACATCACTCGATCTCCTACTTCGAATTCTAATGGTTTACGTCTATTGTCAGCATAGCTCTTTTGACGATCCATCGCCGCTTTGAGCTTCTCCTTTATCAACGCAACTTTATTAGTCGTTTCTTGAACCAACTCAGGTCCAATCAAACTACTTTCCCTAATCTCGGCCCATAAGACAGGCGACCTACACTTCCTTCTGTACAAGGCTTTAAATGAAGCACATCTTATACTCGAATGATAGCTATTATTATAAGAAAACTCAGCCAATGGTAGATGCACATCCCAGCTACCACCAAAATCAATTACACACGCCCTCAACATATCCTCTAAGGTCTGAATCGTATGCTCACTTTGTTTGTCCATTTGGGGATGATAAGCCGTACTCATATCCACCCTCGTTCCTAATGCTTTTTGCATAGTCTGCCAGCAACGTGACGTAAATCGTCCATCTCTATCCGAAATAATCGACACTGGAACTCCATGTCTCGCGACTATTTCATCGACGTAGATCTTTGCTAATTTCTCAGTACTATAGTCTTTTCTTATAGCTAGGAAATGAGCTGACTTAAGTCAGTCCTATCAACTATAACCCAAATCGTGTCATGCCCACTTTTTGACCTAGGTAACTTAGTGATAAAATCTATAGTGATCTTATCCCACTTCTATTCAGGTATCTCAGGTTGTTGCAGTAAACCCGAAGGCCTTTGATTCTCAGCCTTTAACCTTTAAACATGTCAAACACTTACTAACATAAAGTAGCAAATCTCTCTTCATTCCCAGCCACCAATACATATCTCGAAGATCATAGTACATCTTATCAGCTCCTGGATGCACAGAGTACTTAGACTTATGAGCTTCGTCCATAACTACTGTTCTCATACCTCCTAATGGAACCCATATACGGTCTATAAAATACAAACTCTCGCCCTCTTTCTTTTCCATCTGCTAATCCAAACCATGCAGATTCTCCATAAGTATATTCTCTTGCCTAAGCGCCTCACTTTGGGCTACCTGTATCCTTTCTCTCATTCTAATTTGAACATTCATTGCCATGGCCCTTACACGTCTATGTTTTAACCGCTCCTTCCTACAGTGCATCAGCCACAATATTCGCCTTACCAGGATGTTAAACGAATCTGCACTCGAAATCACTAAACAACCAATCCATCTCCTTTGGCCGCATATTCACTCACTTATTTTGATCAAAAATGTGTTGAAGACTTTTGTGATCGGTATAGATAACACTCTTAGTACCATACAGATAATGTCTCCAAGTCTTAAGAGCGAACACAACAGCTCCCAGTTCCAAATCATGCGTCGTATAATTCTTCTCATGGGTTTTTAGTTGCCTCGATGCATAGGCAATAACTTTGCCTCTTTGCATGAGTACACAACCCAATCCTTGGTTTTGATGCATCCATAATAAACCAACGAAATCTTCCACCCATCAGGTAGCGTCATATTGGTGCACGCACAAGTATTTTTAGAGTTTGAAAAGCTTTCTTCTTGGCTCCAACACCCCACACATACTTAAGATTCTTTCCTAATTAACGGAGGTAAGAGGTTATAGGCAATTTTGGAAAAAATTGTGCGATAAACCATTGATTAATAACTGGCTAATCCCAAAATTGATCAAATCTCAGAAGGCGTCGTAGGGTTCTATCCAATTCATTACTCTTCTATTTTGCTTGGGTCTACATGTATACCATTCTGGTTAACAACATGACCAAGAAAGTGCACCTCTTGCAACCAAAATTCACACTTAGAGAACTTGGCATACAGCTTCTCCTTCCTTAACAATTCCAACACCAAACCCAAATGAACTTCATGGTCTTCCTTCGTCTTTGAGTAGATTAAGATGTCATCGATGAACACAATAACAAACTTATCTAAGTACGGTTTACAAACCCTGTTCAATCATGTCCATAAAAACTGCATGTGCATTGGTAGCCCAAAAGGCATAACCGTAAACCAAAAAGTCCGTATCGTGTCGAAATCCGTCTTAGGTAGTCATCTTTCCTGCACGCGTATTGATGATAACCTGACTGAAGGTCTATCTTGGAGAAAAATCGCGATCCTTGTAGTTGGTCAAACAAATCATCAATCCTTGGAAGAGGATATCGATTCTTAACCGTCAACTTGTTCCGCTCTCTATAGTCGATACACATACGAAGCGAACCATCCTTCTTCTTGACAAATAATATTGGCGCTCCCCATGGAGAATGACTAGGTCGTATGAAACCCTTGTCTTGCAACTCTTGCAGCTGCCCAGACAATTCTTGCATCTCTGAAGGTGCTAAACGATATGGAGACTTCGCAATTGGCGTCGCTCCAGGAACTGGATCTATGTGAAACTCCACTTGTCATTGCGGAGGCAATCCTGACAAGTCCTCTGGAAACACGTCCTCAAACTCGCGTACTACAGGAATGTCGTTCAACTTTGGTTCATCCTCCTTTGCACTCTTCAACGCTTTGGTGATTCCCACCGCCCGTTCTCCATGTACCCTAAGGATCCTACCATCCTCCACTCGTATTTCTACTACTTTATCATGACATACGATTACAGCCTTATGCTGGGACAACTAGTCCATTCCTATAATCACATCGAAACTTCCATGACCTAAAGGTATTAAGTTTATGCTAAACAGAGAACTTCCTAGTTCTAGTTTGCAATCATGGATAACTCTATCTACTTCCACTTTCTTACCATCAGCTACTTCTATCACGAACAGGATCACAATACTAGGTTCACTTAAGTAAGGCTCAATTTAGTAGATACTAACTAAAATCGACTCCAACAATAATACGGTAACAAAGTGATCATTCAGAGAGAACGTACCCGTTACAACATTAGGATCCTGGACCGCCTCCATTGCATTTACATTCATGTTGTAAGCTCTTCCTCTAATTTAGTTTCTATTGCTCCTATTGTTTTGACTGCCCTCTATAGCCAATTGATTTCCAGTTTGTCCAGGCGCTCTATTTAACTTGGGACAGGTATTACGGAAATGATCTGGACTACCACACTCATGGCACACTCTCGATGTTATTCATTCTTAACAGCATTCACTGTAGCCGATTGTCTATTTGAGCCCGACAATCCTTAGGCGAAATGAATCAGTTTCTGACAGTTAAAGCATAATCTGCACATTCTGTTTTCTGGGTGGTTAGTATAGCACTTGGAACACCTTGGATAATATCTAACAGTCTCATTTCTAGTAGGGGCTGTCACCATAAATCCAGTTCCCGTCTTTTCCTTCTTGTTGTCTTTACAAAATCCTCCAGTCTTACTAGGCTCCTCCACTCCCTTTCTCTTATCACTACCCTTTGTCAAAGTACCACAGCTGACTGCTTCATCAGTAAGTATTCCAGCCCTTAATATTGCAGTCAGAATGGTAGTTGGTTGGGTTGCCCGAAGCATTCCTCTAATCTCAGGAGCCAGTCCAGTAATGTACCTCTAATACAGTTTAACCAGGAGTAAACTGAAATGTGGGACCAACCTAGGCCAACTCAAGAAATCTATCTGTTAAGCACATGATTATCTCCTACCAACTTGTGATTCCAGAACTCATTCACCAACTTTGCCATTTCATTACTTTGGGCAAATCTTCAACCATTAATGGCATTTAAAACGTTCCATGATATAGCCATTGCAGCCACACGTCCTCTTGCTTGACATTGGGTATTCCACTAAGTCAAGGCCTTATTTACTAGCGAGCTAGTAGTATATCTTACTTTTTGGATCTCGGCACACCCACTGTTATCAATTACATTTTGGGGGGGGGGGGGGGGGGAGGGGTGTTGGGGGGGGGGTGGGGGGGGGGGGGGGGGGGGGGGGGGGGGGGTGCTGGGGGGGGGGGGGGCGGGGGGGGGGGGGGTGGGGGGGGGTGGGGGGAGGGGGGGTCGGGCAACGAGTAAGCGCTATTGCACCACCTTTCCCATCGTACTCCTTGGGATTGCAAGATTAGAATGTCTTAAAAGAACATCCGTGTTCCCATCATTTCCATTTCCACCACCATTATTACCATTATTAGCATTATTCGTATTGTTAGCTACTTGAGTGATGATGGCTTGTAGTTGTTGCGTGATGACAGTAGCAACGTCGGGGTTCTCGCTGTTGTTGCTACTACTAGGACCACTTCGTCGGTTTGGAGCCATTTTCTATAAGATATAAAAATTATATTCATTAGACGATATAATACGGATCAGGATCTCATCATACAATCAATAACCATATGCATACATACTACACACCAACAATAATCCATGTAATCATACTTGCAAGTCCACCTGTGTTGTGGCGCATGTATAATTATGTTGGCCACCATAATTATAGATGCCCCCTTTCACAGTTGTACTCCCTCCTATGAAGACACTTCATACAATTAAATACACCACATAGCACCTTGAAACAAATAAACCCGACAAATAACACAAAGAATAATCCTAATAATCACTTTTATTATTAATACTTAAAATCCAACATCGAAAATAACATCCCTAACATGGCTCCAAACGCCGAACGAAAACAAAACAAGCTAAAACATAACAACTACTTAGAACACCATGGACAGTGATAAGACGCAAGGTCACGATCAGCTTTAGTGGTCTTCTCCCACACAGGCTTGCTACTGCCCAGTAGACTCAGAGGTTCTAAAATCCACTTCATTCCTTTCAACTTCATCCTCGTCCTCTAATAACCATCCATTCATGTTACCATCCGGCTGGGATAGTCGACGTGGTGCAAACTCATTCCTGTGACTCCTTTGCTGAAGTTGTGGATGATCCACAAATTCATACAGGTCGCGTTTCCTTGGTCGTTCCACTGACTCTTCTTCTGACGTTTCATACCCTTGAAATGTTCCCGGAACTCTGGTGATAGTGCCATCCTTGGCAATTATCTTCGTTTCAAACTCCTGGATTGTTTTTCCGTCAACCTCCTTCAACGTCATCTTTTCTTCAACTTTACAAGGCCACATAGCAATGGGAACTCGAATCTTGCGGTTACACCGTCTGCTTTTGTTAATCCTCCTACACCCAGTTGCAAAAGCCATTGAAGCACGATATTTTCTACGGATAGGAGGAGACATACTATAATAGATCACACAACATAGACTATATCAGGACACAGATCTCGAAATAACAAAGAAAACTGAACTTATATATATAGTATAAGGTACTTTATAAAACTTTAGGAAAATAAGCATAATTAGTATATACTTACACATAAGCCCTAAATGCATCTATATGAGGGACCCTTAAGCTATAGTCTAGGCTCAACCACCTAGTTCTCTATAACCATCAGCTCTGATACCAATCTGTCACACCCCGCCAAGGCAGAAACACGAGGCGTAACGTCATGGATATCATCACAACACAATGGTGTCGAAAATAGAGAAACTCTAAAATGCATAAATGAGTCATGGGACACAATGTATCATGACGATATCAATAATTCAAAACAAAACATCATCTTGTATTAATGAAAGGAGTCTCACCAATACAAAGGAAGATAAATTCACGATCCTAATAAAACCAAAACATCCAACAAAGGTTCATGCAAACATAACAAATAAAGGAGCGAACTCCCATGCAACCCTAGCAGTCTCTTTCTAGCCACTTCGCCTAACCTCATGATGCTCACCTGAAAATGATGCTAAAATACGTCAACACAATGGTTGGTGAGAGTCATAGGTTTAGGACACCAAATAAACCTTTAATTAAAATAATTTTGCTACGATTATCATAACATATCATGGCAGAACAATTTAAGCTAGTTATCACATAGGCTATTAATCAATTCATAATCAATCATAACGGGACAGAACGTGCCCACGATCCACATAACAAACCCGGGGTAATCCATTACCCTCTGATCGGAACCACACAGAATGGAGTATTATTTCAACCCTCCAGTTAGATTTGGAATGAGTAGGGTCACTACCCTCTAACCGGACTCACACAATATGGATCTTATTTCCAATCCTCCCAATTAGATTTGTAATCTGTAGAAGCACTACCCACTAACCCGGAACCACCAGAAATATGCTCATATTTTTTAATCCTCCAATTAGATTTGGAATAGGTAGAAGCACTACCCTCTAACCGGAACCACACAGAAATCATAACAACATTAAGCATACCACATATAATAACCACATAAACGTTCATGCCTCAAGTAAAACCAAATAATCGCAGCGATTTAACACATTCAAAACATCTTTACATCATTTCCATCCCAATGTAAAAACATTAAAAGTGGGACTATGAAACTCACCTGATGCTTTGCTTAAAAAAAGGATTCAACAAAACTTCACAAAATTTCATGAACAATCTAAACAATTAAACATATTATTAGCTACCATCAATTCGGCATTCAACCTAATATGATGTAACCTCAACTATGATGGATAACCAGTCTATCTACATAGTCCTATAATCATTTAAACCATTACCCATTTCATACATATTTCATTTATACTTAAATGCTATTTAACTCCTTAAAACTTTTCTGGTTTTAAGCAGAATTTTACTCTTACATGCGCGCCCTAAACGCACTACTTAAACACTCCCATAATTCAAACCAAAATTCACCATGCTACCTATATGTCCTATGAACCTCTCATAGCTCTCCCAAAGTCACTACCCTTTTATAAATACCCCTTAGAAATTCATTAATCCAAAGTGTTTAAAATTCATCCAGAATCTAACCTTCTAAAAGTATGACATTCATTACCCAACTTAGACCTCACTATGACCTTAGCCAAAATTCAAAGAACACACACAATATATGAACTAACTTCCACGTGACTTAGAGCCTCTAACTCAATGTCTAAGTATTTTTAGAAAAATAGAAACCAAAACTAAAATTCTCCTGTTTTAACACAACTTCCCGACCATAAAAAACTTTATGAGGCCGACTTTTCTAGAAAGTAGACTCTTTGAGGTTATCTCTAGTTTGTTGTAAATTATTTATTTGATCTTTTATGACCGAGTTATGCTCGTTACAAAACTGCCTAACTTTTTACAGTGAATTAAACATCTAATTCGAGTGATCTAAGCCCTAACGCATGATCATATCGCTAATTTAATTAATCTAATGATTAAACTATCATTATTATATCATAAACTTTCTAACTATTACTAACTCTAATTTATAAAAGTTAATTTAAACCCTAATCAATCATAATTAAGTTACTAGAATTATAAACAAACAAAATTGAAAAAGATCGGATCGTACCTTAGTGAAACCCAAAAAAAAAAAAAACAAAAAAAAAAAAAAAAAAAAAAAAAAAAAAAAAAAAAAAAAAAAATAAAAAAAAAAAAAAAATTCGTCTTCTCTCTTCCTTCTCCTTATGGCCGATCGAACTATAGGTACTAGGGGTTAGGGATTTATGAATTATATTTATAGGCTTCCTAGTAGAATTGTAGTTTAAGTCTAATTAGGTTTAGATTAGGATTAGGACTTAATTATATCTTTTTTTTCTTTTTAATCCTTTAAACCGGCCGAATAAATAAATATATATATTATTATTATTTTTTTATTAATTATATATTTACAATTAAAACCTTAAGTTTTTGTAAAAATATTTACTTATTTGACTAAACCTTTTTGCATAAGCGCAGTTTACTACCTTTCTAAAAATAATTTTCATTTCCAACCTATCTTTCTAAAAATATAAATTTTACATTTTCTTAATCTAACACTTAAACGCTAAACCTATCTTAGATAACTAACACGAAATACATATACGTATATATACTTACACAATTAACTCGCAAACGCTCAATTATAAAAAAAATCATTTCCTTGTCATTAAAAATGAACGAAATGAACTCTACAAATTTTCCCATCATTCCTAATCTCATTGAGATGATCACACTCAATAGATTGGTTACCAATACCTCGTAAACACATAAAAACATATATAAACACATAGAATCACATAAACCATACTTTGCAACAGACACATAAGTCAACACTAACGGTTTGACTAACCTGCTCAAGTCATGGTTGTCACAAGTACTAACATTGTTAGTACCGCTAGCTCTAGCAGTACTAACTGGAATTTTGCCAGTTCTAGTTAGTACTGCTGTAGGAACAAATTGGTTTTTTGATGATTCACAAGTTATAATGGAAGTAAAACTATTGTACACACTTGGTTAAGGTGTAAAAAGTTTATATGTAAACTTGTTAAATTAAGGTTTCTTTAATAGATTATGGCTTAAAGGTATTATTATGGACTTAATGACTTAGACTTTTGGACAAATTTTGGACTTATGGACTATATAATATAGTATATTAAGAGTGTGGGAAAAACTTGTGGAAATTACTTAGTTAAAAAGTATATAAAACAAGTTTAATAAATAAGTAAATATATAGATATTAAGGGGCTGTTTGGAATCGAATTCCAAACAGTGGATATTATGTTTTATAAATATTCTACATCTCGTAACGATTCTGAAAAGGTAAGAAACTTGTCAAACGGATAAATAACGAAAAAGTTACGCTAATTACGAGTTATACGTTAATTAATCGGGTTTATAAAATAACTTTTATAAAAATCTTATAAAACAGCAAGTTGGTTATTTTTAACGAATAAAACACATTTTTAGGATTCTAAAATGATAAGAATCATGATTTTTCAATTAATAATGAAGAAGTTATGAATTTCGCAAGTATTCGGTAATTAAAAGTTTATAAAAATAATTTTATAAACTATGAACAGTAAAAACACTATTCATGACAGAAACTTTTATTTTTGTAAACCTTATAAATTGATAGAATTTTCAATAACGAGAACGTGCTCGAAAGAATCGCTAAAAACGGAGCTATAACGAATAAAATACGACGTTTACGGGTTTTACGATAACTAAAACTATAAAAATAACTTTATAACTGGTGTGAACAGTAAAAAGTACTGTTCATCAGAGGATCAAAAATATGAAAATGTCAAATTATGATAACTCGTCCTAATACGAAAGCGTGGGCATAAGAAACGTCAAAATCGGGCTTAAAACGCGAAAGTTACGCCAGTTTTACTACAACGGTAATTATAAACGTTTTAACTAATTAAACGCAATTTTTCCAAAACAATTAGATGGTGATTAAGCTGTATAGAATTATATGTGGTTATCAAAGTACTATATTACTAGGGAGTTTCATAATGAGGCCTCTTCGGGGTGGCGTATCGACGAGTTGCTGGATTTACGATTTAAAGTGTCCTAGCTCCTCATACGTTCACTACATGACCTCTTAATTATGATAGCCCGAACGATAGTATGATGTAACTAACATAGACCTGTATATGATGTTAGTTAATCGAAGTACATGGTACTTATACGACCTTAAATTAAATAGGTTGCATCTGACGATTTGCGTGACGCGTTATCTGTGATATTTGGATTATCAGAACTCAAGGTGAGTTCATAGCCCCATATTTTTACGATTTCAATGATTTATAACTTTGGGGTGGAAACATGCTTTGTTTTATAAATTGGACGCAAGTGTATATTTTATATTGATTACGTGTTTGCCTAAGTAGCGATAACCCAAGTTGAGCCCATTATCATGAACTGTCAATTGCATAGATGTAGTTGTGAATTACATTATGTGAGCGCGAATGTTATGAATAGATCTATTTGGGATTGACCATCCCGTTCGGGTGACTAGCTATCACCGGGAACGAACGTATAGCATGTCGGATTTGGGGATGTTTCGGGTTAAACATCTAATCGGGCAGAAATTGCAATATATATTATTATTGCCAAGAAAGATTGTCGAGTTCAGTTCATGAGCTTAGGTAAATGTAATCGGGTTTTGTGATGTCTGCATGTGTTGCATTATCACGGGGAAAGTCTTGCGGTCCTGCATATTATGATTTATCAAACCTATGAATTCACCAACATTATTGTTGACGTTTTAAAGCAATGTTTTTTCAGGAGATCAGTAAGCATAAGGTGCCAAGGATACATTGGTGATTTTGTTTTGGGATGTCATGCTAAAGATATGGTTGTATTATGTTTTGGGAAACTCATGTGTTGTGAACCAGTATCTTTGTAATAATAATAAGGAACAAGTTAAAGCTTTAGGTGCTTATTTAGATAAATATTTGTTAAATCCAACTATATCACATATAATACGACTTTTTGGTCGTTCTATATATATATGTGTGTTATTGATCTATGAAGTAAACGCACCGGATTTCCTTATCCCGCTGCGGACCCCTTTATTAGGGGGAGTGTTACAGATTGGTATCAAGGTCAAGTTATAGAGAAACCAGGTCAAATGTTTTGATGGTCTATAACCGTTTTCAAACATTGCATTCATAAAAAGGGGTTTTTATAGGACATTAGTTGTTGGATTAGTTAGTTGGACTAGATGCATTCATAATTGATATACGTGGTTATAATATATTACGTATATTACAATAAGAGCCTTATATAATATATTCATATAAGTTATTTCTGCTGGTCACAACAGTTATGTCAGCTAATTTCGCAGTTACCTATACTTCTGTTCACTCTGAGGCACGATCTTGGCGTATTCCATCTAAGGATCCTCTAGAGGAGGGCTGCCCGACAGTTGGTGGAGCCGGACCACGTTCTCCAAAGTATGTTACTGATCCATGGAAGTAGAGGATCATGTACCTATGTACATTCTGGAGCCTGAGCATCCTAAGGATTTAGTGCGAGCTGAGGATGAGGTACCTACACCTCCACTACCACCATCCTTTTTACCCTCACTAATTCGACCCCCACGTACTAGAGCAACCATGGCTTAGATGAGAGCTACAGCACCATCCACCTATCATCCACTACTCCCATCAGGGACCCCACCATTGCTACCTATACCACTACCTGCACCATCCACTAGCCGCAGAGCTGATATTCCCGAGGCTGACACACCGCCTCGGAAGAGGCTACTACTTACTACTCCTAGACCTAGTTGTGAGGTTGGAGAGAGTTCTGCTGCTGCGAGACAGCCAGGACCCACTATGGCCCATAGAGTCGATTACAGTCTTGTAGACACTATGGAGACCAGGTTTCGAGATACTGAGAGCAGGATGATGACCGCCTTAGAGATGGTCAACATGAGGGTCAGTTACCAGGTAAATGTTCGCAGTAGATAGAGTTCGAAGTTTTACTCACGACATCACGATGCCCAGAAGGATCGTGCAGCTGTGAGAGCTGAGATTGAGGTATTGAGGAGAGAGAGAGACTTGCTTATGAGCAAGAGAGTATTCAGACCCATCAGGACTTGGCTAGGTCTGAAGCTCACTGCAGGGCATTAGAGGCACGAGTTACAGTGTTAGAGACTGAGGTGCGTCGCCACGAGTGGCAGCGTCAGGCTGCAGATGATTTGGCTGTTCAGCATATCATGCGTACCCAGGCCCTGGAGGCTGGAGCACGCGTTGACACATTGGAGGACACTGGTAGCAGTTCCTAGACTTTGGTTATGATTGTAGCTACTATGCAGTCTGTTAAGTTTTTATGGGTTACTCCCAGCTAGCAGGCGGTATAGATCTTTTGTTTTGGTTAGCTATCCTGTATAGATCTTTTATTTCTGATTAGCTATCCTGTATAGCCTACTAAGTATTACGGGTAACTCCCGGCTAGTAGGGCTCTATGTTGATTTTCATTTTGTAACCTAGCGATAGGGAAGTATTGTGTACCAAACAAATCATGTATATTTCTAGATTATATATGGAATGGATGTATTATGTTATGTCAATCTTTTGTTGGTTATATGTTTCACTATGTGATGTGATCTTTCTATTTATGATGCATATGTTATGTCACATTATGATCGTATTGAAATCTAACGGGTATTGTATTTTCTTGTGATTGAAGAAAATGGCACCAAAGAGAACCACAAGGTCAACTCCAGTTACACCAGCCCCAACAACCACAACTGTTACTGAGGCACAACTTCAGGCCTTAATTGATCAAGGAGTTGCTGCTGCAATGGCTGAAGCAGAAGCAAGCAGGGTTAGGAATGGCTACAATAGCAATGGTTCAGGACCAAGGCCAGCCCAAACTGCTCGCGAATGCTCTTACTCTGAATTCTTGAAATGCAAACCTTTGGACTCTAAAGGCACTAAGGGAGTCGTAGGACTCACTCGATGGTTTAAGAAAATGGAGTCTGTGTTTAGCATTAGCAATTGCCCAGCAACTAGTCAAGTCAAATTCGCGACTTGCACTCTACAAGATGATGCTCTTACATGGTGGAATGCCCATGTTAAGACACCGATATTCGACGATTTCAGCAACTAGCTTTGATGTGTTCTAGAATGTTCCCAGAAGAGGTAGACAAGATTGAAAAGTATATCGGTGGCTTACCCGATATGATACTTGGCAGTGTAAAAGCATCAAAGTC
>BQNB010038323.1:0-47302 GCA_026074375.1 Tanacetum coccineum | reverse complement strand
TTGTTAACTTTTTCTTTATTTAATTTGATTTTTTTTTTAGATTTTTTATAGTTATATTTTCTGACTTTTTATATTTAATTAGTTTTAATTAGATTTTAATCTTAGAAAATTCATAAAAAATTTAAAAATTAATAAAAAAATATTTTTCTTTTTTACAAAATTTTCTTTTGTCATTTAGTGTCTAGGAAAAATATAAAAATTCAGTATAGGCCTAACCAATCCATGCCGATGATAACGTCGAAACTACCCAAATCTATGGGCATCAGGTCGATATTAAATGGATGTCCTAGCAATCCTAATGTACAGCCTATAAGCATAGTGTTGGTTTCTGAAGTTCTTCCGTTAGCTAGCTCGATAGCCTAACTAACGTCTAAGGCAGAGGGAATGATATCTAGCAATGCACTAAAAAACGTACCCGTGATAGTGTTGGAACCCGGGTTTGCGTCACCTCCTCCTAGGACATATGCTTTGCCTCTTGCATTAGGAACTCTTGCTTTGTTCCCACGGTTTTGGTTCTTGACTTTGGGACAATCATTCCGGTAATGTCCTTGTGCACCACACTCAAAACAAGTAATAACTCCCTGATTCGGCCTTGGAGTTCCTTGAGTAGGTATAGTCACAACAGATCTGCAATCCCTGGCCAGATGTCTAATCCTCTTACAGTTACGACACTTAGCAGTACACTATCCTTCGTGGTGTAGTTCATTCATAACCATTCTTCTCATTGTTACTAGCCATATAGGCTCTAGCAACATTTTGACCTCTAATATTCTGTCGTTTATAGGGCTGTTGTTGCCCACGGTTGTTTCCATAGTTGTTGTTCAATCTCCTTTTGTTCTCTGCGTTTCTTACAGCATAGCCCTTCAACTTTTGATCCATCAAGTTGTTGGCAATCCAAACAGCATCTTGTAGTCTTGTGGGTTCTGCAGCAATTACATTCCCTTGGATATTATCAGGAAGACCTCCAATGAATTTCTCCACCCGATCTTCCTCCTCAGGGACCATGTTAGTACGCATCATGGTAAGTTCTTGAAATCTCTGAGTATAAGCAGTCAAATCATTGTTCTTCACGGTTAAGTTCCACAGTTCAGTTTCCATTTTCTAAATCTCATTCCTTGGGCAGTACACTTCAGTCGTTAGCTTCATGAGCTCTCTCCATGACATGGAAAATGCAGCCTCAGTCCCAATAGTCCTCTTATGTGAGTTCCACCAAGTTAGTGCACTATTTAACAAGGTGCAAGTAGCATACTTAATTTGGGACTTCTCTGGCAGTTGCTGATATGGAACACTGTTTCCATCTTCTCAAACCATCTTATCATTCCTACAACTCCTTTCGTTCCCTTAAAGTTGAGTGCTTGACACTTCATAAAGTCCTAGTAGGTGCATTCTCTAGTAACAGGTCTATCACCTCTACCATTCTCATCTGGATTCTCATTTCTACCATTTCCATTTCCATTTCCATTGTCGCCATCACTGCCATTTTAGCTTTGGTTTTCAGTCTCGAGAGCAATGACGGCACGGGTCGCCTCATGAGCAGCCAACGCTTCTTCCACACGTCGGTTAATGAGTTCTTCGATTGCTTCAAGGGTCATACCGGAGCGAGTGATAGTCATTGTTCTACATCACAAGACACAACCCATGGTGAGAATTTGAAATGAATACACTATCATTAGATAACAATAATTTAATACATGCTATGAAATAAAATATAATTACAGCACGATTGCCAGACTGAATAAATACAATATAGATAAATAAGCGAGAGAGTCAAAACAAGCTTTTCATTTCATGAATAAAAGCATAATTTGGTTACAACCAAAATCCAAAATAGGTACATGATCCACAATTATTTCTACTGCTAACATCTAGACCTAACCATCAGTCTAGCGTCCTACATGATCATAGTACTACTAGTCTAAGGGCGAAAACCCAAACATCTCTCAACATACGACTCCAACCTCCTAAGTCTCCCCTGAGTATCATCATGATCCCTACGAACCTGACGAAACTCCTCATGTGAAAGAGACATGTGAAGACGAAGATTGTTTACACGATCCCTCTCAATACCTAACATAGCACGAACCTTGAGGTTTTAGAACTCCTCTCGATCATACTAACTCTCTGTCCCCTATCTATCAACTGATCAGCCTCTAACCATCTCTGAACACTCTCAATCCTGACAATCTTATCAATACTCTCTCTCCCATAGCTATCAATTGATCAGCCTCCAACCATCTTTGAACAGTCTCAATCCCGACAATCCTATCAATACAAACGTAGACATGTATCGGTTTATATTCACCGCACAGATAATTCAAGTGTTCAGCATATCATCGAATGACCCAACTAATGACATCCTAGTGTAAGACGGAATTAGGAGGGAATCCTCTCACAGCTAGCTATAAAATCTCCGACTCAAATATCACTGTGCGTACATAGGGTCGATTACTACGTCTAACGTGTAATTCCCATTCACTGGTTGGATGAAGGATGTAGACGATCTATCATCCCTGACATCCCTAGGGTTAATCTCAAACATGATCCTCTAACATCATCCCCCCATCACACAATAACAATCTCCAATATCAACCTTAGTCTATATCGGATCAATCTCGGTAATCCTCCCATCTATGATCAGGCTTGACAGAATAAGAATCTCTGAAACTCTTATGAGGTGGTAAGCCTAGACTAGTTCGCACGGGGGTAGGAGCTAATGAGCCATAACTTTAGGTTAGATAGTGTAAGAATCAACCAGGGATATTAATCTCTTGCGAGTGGTATAACATAATTGTTGAAGATGAATGAAGGGGTCTCTCTGATGAATCGACTATTGAATGACTCTGATGTAGTCGGTGGATACAAAGTAGATAATAGAGCAGCACACCAACGACAAAATGCCTCACTACGTTGTGGTGTTCTCTTCGAAGGGTAACCCAATCTAGGTGATACATCTCTAGTCGAAGATCCAGAATAAGTCTCGTCTGGTGCATCCAAACCCGAAGAATGAACTGGCAAAGAATCCGAAGATGAACTAGAAGAAGGATGGGTCGATGGTATGTAAGAACGAGGCATCGGCGTTGCTCTCTATGATCGTTTTGATGCATGCCTCGTTGCTAATCTGCGAGCTGTTAAAGGTCCAACTCTTTTCCTCGCAATCAACAACTTACGCGGCCCATTAAGATGGGTGCGGTAAGGTCAACCAAAAGGAATAGCCTCCCTGGGTCGGATACGAATCGATGGCCGTCGACGAATCGCGGGCAGGGCAGTAACAAGAGCAATAGGAAACTCGAATGATGATGATGGACGTGCTGTTACCCTGCTTCTCCAACGAGCAACGGTAGCAACATAAGGGTCCTGCGATGGTTGTCCATTAGAAGAATAAGGGAGCTCAGATGAATACGGTATTGGTCATAAGAATGGTGAAAATAGCTGGTAGCGGGGGAAAATGTGCTCTGGTGAGACATCTAATCTGGTGATGAATCAGATCGGAACCCGAATAAGGAACCAAGCCACACAATCAGTGGGTGAACGCGAAAAGAGTCGTCTCAACCACAGGGGGGCAGAATGAAAATATATAGTTCTCTGGTGCAACCACGAAGTAGAAGGAATATCACAAAAAAGGAATTAACAGGATACGAGGGCGGGGTGTCCACACTCTCATCCAAAGTCATCAGAAGAATTAGCAATAGCTGAAGCTGCCATGATCTTCAATGCAAAAGTTTATATAAAATCTCTTTATTTGAAACCATGCAAGCATAAAAAAAATGATGGAAATGAATGGAAAGGTAAATATGAAAATATTAATAGTTCTCAATGTATATACAGAAATTTGTATATATATATATATTTTATATATATATTTATATATTCTATTTATATATATATTTATTATATATATATATATATATATATGCATTGCAATGATAGACAACACGTATCGTAATATATAATTGCACATAGGGATCAATGATGGTATAGACCAGACCTTGTAATAACTACCTGTTTCTCTATATAGAACGTTGGCTATGATTACAATTATTACACCCCAGTCGGGGCGAGACGGGAATTACTGTGTCGAGGGGCGTGACTTCATAACAATCCGAACAACAAAGCAACAAAGAACGACACTAATCATGACGTTTCGATAATAGTTATACTCGTTTGCATAAAGAAAATTAATTTAAGTTTTACAATCCGGTCCTAAGATAGTTAGGATGATAGCGGGAAGCATAAAACGTGTTGATAACGACAATGAGTATATAAATAGATTAGTTATTGAAATTAGCGAAGTAAAGTCACATTATACATAGGTCCATTTTAGCATAAAGAATCAGCCAAGCTTATAAACATGAGATAACATGTTTAAAACGCAACATATTGTTGGTGTCCCCCCACCACCCACACACCCACCCACCCCCCCCGTACCGTCCCCACCTCAACATAATGTTGGTGATTTCATAGGTATTTAAGTTAATACAAGAGTGGACCACAAGATTTCCAAAGTAAGTGGACTACTATTACAGATACAACATCAATAAAAAGTATTTACTGTTACCCACTAAGCTATGAGATCCGTTTGCTAATATAACAAGGTATATCATATCCATGCCACATTTAGTTTTCATGCCCTAACTACGTGTCCCAAAACCATGACCACCACATTCGCACCATCGATTGACATTAATGTGTTTTGTTATTCGTTAAGTGGAACATAAGGCAAATAGGGATAATTAGTCCTAATAGATTATTCTTTTTTATTCTGGCGCTCACTAAACCAATACACAATTAGCCATAGGTGACATAACGGTCATGGTTCAGTTTGGACATAGTGGTTTGTAAGCAAATTAGGCAAACTCATAAACATTGTAAAACTCACGTTAGAAGTTGTGTCAATTTCCTAAAAAGCAAACAATGTTTCTACCCCAAATTATAAAAGCATTTGTAAATCGGTTAAAAACGTGGGGCCGGGCTATGACAATCTCCTTAAGCAGTGGTGAATCGTAAATCAACGAGGAGAAATAAAGCTGAAAAGTCCTACACGCGACCTAAATAAATGAGCGTATTAGGTAAACAGAAATAAACTGAAACTTGTTCGACAACGCTTTCAAGAGTAAAGACTCCTTATGTGTTTGTGCTTTAGTTTGTTGTTATAAATGTATGACTAAATATAAATTACAATGGATTTCGTTAAGGTCTTGGATTCAGCCATAATTACTACTTTTTGAAAGCCCAACCCCAAGCTTCTATTTTAGGGAATGTTTTTAGTTTCATGACTATTAATTAACCGTCCCATTTAACATTGTTTAGTTTCACATATTTTCCAGATTGCGCTAACATAAACATATCGCTTACTTCCCTTGTCTGATCGCTTTCGTTTTTATTAACTTAATTTTGTTTGTATATTTTTCATGTTTGCCGTATTTATGGTATTATCGTCTGCATTAATGATGGCTATTCATATTTAGATAGTAGTTTTTTTTTGTGAGATTTTGTTAGTTTTTTTGAGATAGTGGGTGGTCTAGTGTGGATGCTAGTGTGTTAGTATGTATGATATGGTCCGATATGTTGGGACACTATTGTAAACGGTGTAGTGGGATCAGACACCCAGCCAACACCCACACAACTATTCTAAATCAAAGCTCACCATTTATTTGGTTTTGACGGGAACAGAAAATGTTTCAAGTTTCATTTGGCTATAACTTGGCCGTTTTATGTCCGATTTTAAAGTGCGATATGTGAAAAACTATCTATTCGAAACAAGCTCTTCAAAAACTACTTTTACGCCTAATGAAAACATTTTTTGGTCGCTCAAAACCTCAAAACAATTTTGAGACAGCAAGCACTTTTTATCAAAAACGCAACCAAAATCCACCCAAACTTCACAATATTGCCTAGTATAGCTTAATATCCATTCACAACTAATTCACAACAAAACCATACATAAATCTATCCTAATCTCATCATATCTATTGTTGCAACCCACTTTTTAACTCATCTCACCATAGCTTATAAAACAACAAGCATAATACTTCCATTTTTATAAAAGTTGTCAAGTTATTTTTATCATTTCTTTTTAGAAAAGTAACACAAACACATGGATTCTTAAACTTGAACAATATTCATAAGAATAAAGGAAATTAGACAAGAGATGACCAAGAAATACTTACAAGAATGAAGAAACAAGTAGAGAATCACAATATCTATTCCTAAAATGACTAGATCTATAAAACCCACTTATAAAATTAGAAACCCTACTTTTATAATCTTGAGAAAACATTTGGAAATCAACCAACCATTACTTGGATCTACCTCAGGAACCCATGGAAATGAAATTAGAACACTTGGATCTTGAAAAGAATCAAAGAAAATGAAAACCCTAGAGAGGGTGTTTGTGCCGTGAGCAAGCAAGGGAGAAAAAGAGATGAGATGTGTGATTTTTGAGGCTATGAATGAGAATGAAACCCTAAGTTAGAGTATGCAAGGTATCTTTTTAACAACCCCCCACCCCCCCCCTTTTCATAGGGAGGGATT
The DNA here is from genome assembly GCA_026074375.1 of Tanacetum coccineum. Classification (NCBI taxonomy): domain Eukaryota; kingdom Viridiplantae; phylum Streptophyta; class Magnoliopsida; order Asterales; family Asteraceae; genus Tanacetum; species Tanacetum coccineum. The sequence continues at coordinate 40,771 of BQNB010038323.1, read as the reverse complement.
AGGATTTAGAGTGTCTCCATTTGTACAAGTAAGTAGCCAACACACACCAAAGGTGTGTGTACACCTTTGCTCGGCCAAAACTAAGCAACAAGGACCATGGGTTCAAATTTTCTAGCTTAAGGTTAATGCTAATGGGTCTTGGTTTTCAATAATTTCTAGTCAAAAGAGTGTAAGAATTTGTAAGTGTCACATGCTGAGGTACATGGGGAGGTTACACATGTGAGTGGTTCTCTCTCTTGCGTGTCACTTTCTTATGTTTACATGCTCACATGGGTGCATTGTCTTTAAATAAGCTGCTAAATCTTTAATTTAGGTTGCAATAGGTGATCATTTGTTGTAGTTTAGAGCATCTACTTGGATTAAGACAAGGAGGTGAACGAAATTTAACATTACAATGCTTGTCGGATGATAACTCGAGTTTACGCGAAAAGATTTTGAGTTTCCGGGGTTCTGTTTGGTCAAAAACGTGAAAAATGTAATTTAAAAGATAAAACCCTAAAATTAATATCGGAAGTGATTACAAATCACGAATCACTTATAAAAGTTAAAATATCTCATATAAGGCCTAAATTTATTAATAACCGATGCGGGGACGAGCACCGGAGGACGTTTTTTCAGAATTACGCCGGCCTATCTTAACTTTCTGATAAACTGTCAGATTCAAACGTAACATGAAAAAGTCAAAGATAATAATCGGAAAGGTTTAAAATGTTAACCTAAAACTTATGGTTTGTGAGAAAAATTCTTTTTCTTACAAAATAATTTATGTCAACAATTTAAAAACGGATTCAGAAAATGGTAATGATAAAGTCAATATGCCTTTGCTTCCATCACCCGAGCCTTGGTACACGTTATTTTGTGATTTAGAATTCTTTTTTGTATTTCGAGGAATGAATTTATAGCATTGTCATTTCATTTACAATGATGCTAAACTGTCTAATCATATTTATTACACTAGATTACGAATTTTTAACCCCTTAACATATCGATGAATTTAATTTGAAAGATGAAACATCATTGTCTGAATGTGATGAAGAGGAACAAAACGTTTTAAACTTTAATGATCTATTTCCTTTTAACGTAATTTATCCTGATGAATTAAAATGGATCGGACAGGGATAATTGTTAAAGTCGATATTGAACACTCTTCGGGGGATTTATCTGTCAACCATTACCTAATGTAATAAATTATCGATGTTGGTGCCTCTATGCACATGGTCAAATAGCTTTTGGAAACATAGTAATGATACATCTTATAATTTTTCAAAAACTGAAATTTTATCAAGGAATTAAATTTTCAATTTCATGACTTGGAATCATCTTAACTATGGGATGTCATTCATTTTTCCTATAAGAATTTATATGTGCCCATTTGGCTTGTCTTAGGTTCGTCCAAATTGTTTAATAAGGATGTGATTAAATTGGGGCACAAGTTAACTTAAAAGACTTTTATGTATAACAAAAGTGCTTGCCAGGTGTCAACCGGAATGTTTATTTTCAGATTTTTATCGGTATGTCTTCCCATACTGTCTATCGGCGTATCCACAACCCCATGGAAACGGCGTATTTTATATTTGCGACGCTTATCAAGTCTTTATTTTAAGCAAAGGTCAGTCTTTACGACGTATTCTTAAATGAATCAGGCGTATACAGGTTTCAATACGGCGTATCTTGGGGTATGGATACGGCGTATCGACTTCCTGTACAGTTTTAGGTATTTATTTTGAGTCTAACCAAAGAAATACATGGAGATAGAATTGCATTTGTTTTATGAGAATTTACACAAGCACTCGTGAAGGAAATATCGACGAATATTGGTGGAGACATTTACAAATCGAGAAATCTTGAAATTATTTTATCTTAATATGTGTTGGGAGTCTTGAAACTCAGCCAGGCTATTTCACAACACACATCTGCTCATTAAAAGCAAATTAGAGCCCCCAACCCCTCAAACCCCCACCATACCATCCTAAAACTAATATCTCACTCATTTATATTCCTAAGCAAAATATCAGGGGTGCTTCTCAATTCTAATTCTTTTATAAATTCCTTATTTAATGTTTTTACATATACACTCCGAGGACGTTGTATAATTCCAAGTGGGGGGGGGGGGTGGAATTTGATTATTTACTTGTCCATATTTTTCCAATAAAGGCTTGAATTTATGCTCAAATTTTAAAAAAAAATCAAGCATACTTTTGTGAAATTACTTGTTATATAACCCGCACACAATAACCCTTGTTAGATATTGTGAGGATTTAACCTTTCTGTTTCCAAATGTTTACCCAAATTCCATAAAATTATTGAGTGTGACCGGGGTGATGTTGTAGTTCTTTATGAAACTGAGCTTGGTTTAATCTATTCGAGACCACAATTACATGCGTATTATGGATTTAATTAGTATTAACTTGTTTAAATGGTATAATCTTAGGATTACACCAAATCCCTATACATGTAGTTTATATTAAACTAACTACACCAGTTAGTTAACCTCCAGTTTAAACCCTTCCACTCTCATCTTTAGAGTGATGATCCACTAGAACAACTCGTAGAGCCAATCCTTTAGGAATTTACACCAATTATTTGTTTCGTTACACCCTCACACCTTTGCCTACCATGTTAGATTAAGTTTAATTTATAGTTGCTAGTTGCTTAAAGTGTAAAGTTTGTATTTCCCGAGTCTTGTGTCATTTTCTATCTTTGGTGCGGTTGGAAATTTGCACATTGCAAATGGGAATGTATACTAGTAGTCAAAGCTCATGTGATTTTACTACATTCACAATTTATGGTGAATTCGAAGAACGAAGAAATTACCGAAGGAATTATCTGGAATTATTATGATCGTTAAGATGCTGAAACTACACCAAGATATGAAGAAAAAAAAGTTTGAAGATAATCGTTTCGCGAAAGAGCCTTACGCAGGAAATATACGAAGGATTTGATTATTCGATTGAATGATACGCTCGACAATAAATCAACGGTGTAGAGTATTGTACAAAGTAGAAGATATCGCCACTTACCTTGTAGAGTTTGTAAAGTTTTGGGATGATTGGGAAGTTGACCGTTATGGGAACGCCAACTTAGGTTGTTGTTTTTGATCTATGATCAAGTCATTGTAAATAGTTGTGTCTCTGTCATAATAACGGTCGGAAAAATAAGTGTCTAGCAACTTGTACTTTAAGCCTTAATATCTTGATTTTTATTTAACAACAATTTACTTCCCTCTCACCTAAGATTAAACCTCTGGTTTAGGCGAATATGGAGCAAATACGAATGCATGTATTTATTCCGGATTCGGCCATGTATTCATGTCTTGTACCTTGTTGGTTTATGACTTTTGGTGAAAGTTAGAAGGTTCTACCACTATATTCATTTCTTCATCTAACGTGCGTTAAAGAATTTGAATGGGGATGTGATCGAACAATCATGTCTATCCTAGAGGTCGGGTGTGTATGTGTGCTTAGACTTCCTGTTGGGAATGGTACTTCTGGTTAAAGGATTGTGGAATGATCAAACCATATGCCTTAATACAAAAACCTCCCCCTCTCGTTTACATTTATAAACTGTTACTCCTTAGCCTTAGCCAGTGGAGATGTGTACCTTGCCAAGCTTAATGAATCGAATACTCATCCATGAGCCCGAGACCATCACCTCGAGCAAATTAGTTACATTGTTACCACATGATTAGTTGAGTGATTTGCGTATGTTCATCTTCCGTATTTCATGAGGTGTTTGGTTGTGTAATTGTAATAGGATCGAATAAAGATAAATGCTTTAACGGAAAAATATCTGGTTATCCCAAAGCTTAATCCCTTATCACAACACAATAAGCAAACATATAAGCTATAATAAAGCCAAAAATAAGGTAGAGAAAGATAGGGAAATGGAATTGATAGGAATATTTAGATTAGAAGAGAGAATGGTGAGTTACAAAATGAGAGCAAAATGCAACCAACACCCTCTCCATGTGAGGCGCGGGTACAGTATACACTCCCCCCAGCCCCACAACCCAAAAACACCCGGGTCCTTTTATACCTATGCTTCACTTAAGGTGCCATGGGCTTTCTATGGGCGGGCTTGGCTTCTCATGGGCTTTTGAGCCTTTACATGACATTACTTGTCTGCTATTCCTCCTCTTAGGATTTTATCTTTTTTTTTTGTTCTTGGTTTATATTCCTAAGCATATTTTAAACTGACTTGCATATTCCGTAACATGAATATTTATGACTTATAAGACCGATAACATTGCTTGTTTTACATCTATAAAATTAAGGTAACAATATACCCACAATGTTGATGGTTTCTTTTTCTTCAAACTCCTCGATGTTATGATCTCTATTTAAGTTTTCTTTTTCTTTTAAGGATGTGAAGGACTTGATCTTTTATGTTGACATTCTTGTACGGATCCGATAACATTCTTGTAGGAGGTTGCCTTGTTTTGACTTTATCTCCCTAAATATTGATTGTTATGAGTTGAGCTTTGCCTTATTTGGTCTTCGTATTTTGCTTTTTCTTGTATTGTAATGGCTTTGTTCATTCATGCTTGTGATTCTTGATCTTTAGCCTTTTATCTTTTGACTCTAGTTCTGAGATCCTATATTGCATCATTCTCCTTGAATTGAATCATCATTGATTTGACTTTCTTGATTCAATTGTGCTCTTGACCGAAATAACTCATTACTTGTTGCATTCTTGTTTGAACTTATAAGAACATTAAGGCTTACAATATCCCCAAAATGCGATTCTTGAATTTGACTTTGAGATCTTTGAGGATGTTTAGTGTTTCAACAATCTTGATGCTGAATGATTGTCCTTTGTATGTGGTAATGAATTCGACTGCATTGGTATATGGTTGCAACTCTAAAATCGTTTGAATCAGCATTTAAAGGCTTAGGTATAAACAACAGATATGGACGATAGTGTCTTTGTAACTTCATCAAAATTCGTTTTCATTAACCACGTTCGTTAATCAGTATAAATACTTGCATCGTGAAAAGATAGATTTCATATGAAATCTTCTTGACAGGGTCTTTATGCAGCTGTAACTAGGTCGTCTCGTTATCGGAGCATCTCAAAGCAGACAGCAACGGTAGAGTGAATCAGATAGTTTACTATCTTTAATGATTAAGTCGTCATTCATTTTACTGGACATGTTTGATTTACATAGAATCGTCAATAGTTTATTTACAGTTACACAAGTTTGATTCATATTGAATCGCGTTGGCAAGTCACCTACCAAGAGATTGTTTGATGTTGGCTCAAGCAGGATTTTCCATCTTCACTCGGTGTATAACTTAAGTATCACTCAGATGTTCTCGGCAAGATCTTAATGATAATGTCGTAGGAACTCTTTGTTTAAGCTTGTGAACTTTTATGGTGACACCCCACCCCCATCACAATTACACCCCACCCCGTGACTTATTCAACAAGGTATTTTGACTGTTGTGTCTAATGAGATTTATAATTTGATCTCTCTTGGCTCTAGACTCGATTTGTGCACTTTGGTTTTAGTAATCAAAGGCTGGAGTCAGCCTCCGCCACTATTTAATATAAACATTATCGGGAGTGAGTTGTCAATAAATAACGTGTGTATCTCTTGTGTACAATGAGATAAGTTCTCTTTTGAGAGAAACCAGTAATGGCTGGGTAAGGGTTGTGCATATGCATCACGGGGTCCATGAATGGCTGACGTCAATATATCTATCATCATCTGTGTTTTTGATAGATTATGCATTGACCCGGTTTCTGCCAAAGTTTTGTGGCAGGGCTGACTTTGTTTTGAAAATTTATCAATACTTTTCTTTTTCCATTCTTCAAACCCCTTTAATGCTTAACAGATGTCATTACTAACTCCTTGTTGTGATTGTTCCAGTGTTAGATCAATCTTTGTCGGCATTATTCCCTTATACTCATTAATTCCTCCATATACCTAAGGACCACTTTTTTCTAAATATGGATTGTCTTTGGGTTGATCCCTCAGGTTATGTTGGATCATAGGGACTTCTAGACACTAACCTTAACCACCTTTTGACTTACTTCGCCGTCGTGAGATTAATTGGTTGTTGGGCGGTATTGAGATGAACCAAAATAATCCTTTTTCTGACATTTTTTATTATCACAATACCCCACTACCACATGTGACTAACGAGATTCAAATTTGTTTAGCAATGAAGGAAAGAGTTGATTAGAGTCTTAATGAATCACTTTCTTCTATATCATATTTTAATCACATTTTCTCTCCTTATTCTAAATAATAAAACATTTAGTATTTGAAATACCAATTGATTAAAATTTATGAAATGAAAAGTTCCATGGGGAGAAAAATTATACCACGATAATGCATGAATTTATTTTTTCAGATTGCTCCCCTTCAACAGTATATGTGGGATACCAAGATTTATTAAAAACTTGACATTGGAATGAAAAAAATGATATGTCCCCCAAATGTTGAAGACGGTTTCGTGAGCTGCCTTATTGTAACAATGTATATTATTAATTGACATTATGTTTCATATTTTAATTTCACAAATGTGTTTGGATGCATATAAATTGAAATTTATGAGGAGTATCCACGCTTTAAAAGGTTTTTTTGTTTTTTTTAAAAAGCTCCCCCCTAAGAAATTTGACTCGGGTTACATATAAAATGACATTGATAGTACCACACTTTTGAAAATTTATTTGAGAAAAGGAGTGTTGAACACATATTTTTAACAAATACTACTTTTTATGGAAAGATGCCACAAATTATATTGTAGACAATTTGACATTCAAGAGTCCTGTTTTGGAAAATTGTGTTCAACGCTTTATAAAAACCATGATAGAAGACTTCTCTTCTATTTAAAGAGTAAGCGCATTGAAGCGTACACTTCCCTTTTACATTCAGGTCCGAGTTATGCACTGAAATGTACATAAGTCATTATGAGAAAATTTAGAAATGACATGTTTTGAAAGCATTTGAAACTCTGGTTCGAACTTCATTTACACGCCGAGTGAGTTAATCAACATTTCTAGGTACTAAATGTTATCGATTCCAAGAGACATGTGAGAAGATTCTTTTTGGTTATTTTTGAAATTTTTGATTTATATTTTGTTTTTATAGATTTTATATTTTTTTATTTTCTTTTTGTTGGTTTTATATTTTTGTATTTTCTTTTTCAAAAATATTTATAAAAAATCAAAATAAAATGAAGAATAAAAATATTTACAAATTGATGTTTGATAGATCAAGCAGATTCATTTGCAAGAACCTCTAGTTCTTCTGGAGGCTCAAACATCTCATGCCGAGTCATCTGACGAGATACTTAAACCTATCTTCCGACAGAGCTTTAGTAAACAAGTCAGATAACTGGTATTCAATTCTGACAACGAATAATTCAACAATACCCTTTTCAACATGTTTCCTTTATGAAGTGATATCTGCGCATCGATTGCTTGGTATGGGATGCTGGACTAGAGTGCACGACGATGGCTATGCTGCCCCCTTTGAGTCACAATACAAGGTATTTAAATATGTGGAAGCCATATCTGTGAGTGAGTTCTCAACCATAGAACTTGGCGAACCGCAGATACCAGACCATACTAACGTTCTGCTAAAGAATGAAGTGCAGTCCTGAACTATTTGGACGACATGGCTGATAAACTTGTCCACAACTATACTCACCTTTAGGAGCAGCGGCTTCTGTTTCACTTTCCGTTCGTTCTGAATCAGATGTTGATGAAGATTCATGGATCACTTTCTCTGATGTATCCTCTTCAGGTTGAGAAGAGGGTCCAGTTGTCGAATCATGAGGAGCTTGATCACGCCTAACAAGGATAAACTGATCCGTAGTTCTTTTCTTCTTTGACAGATCGATCAGGGAATGAGCTACTTGTTCTTCAGTTACAATGGCCTTTCCCTTGCCTAATACTTCAGGCAGTTTGGGAGTTGTTTCAGATACTGGATCCCTGATCGTTACTCCTCCAACAGGTGCTCGACCTTGTGGGAGAAAGGCTGGATCCAAGCTAAGCTTAATAGCTCGTTCCATGTCAGCATCATCACCTTCACCTTCTCCCTTTTCTTGATGCGCGACCAAACTCATCTTCTTAGCCAGTTCGAGATCAGGATCATCACCTTCTTCTTGAGGAACAGATTCTTGTTGAGCTTCATCATCTTCATCAACAAGTTGGAAAGTAGGCTTTCCTTTTCTAACTTTCTGTGGAAGCTTATGCTTGGAAGGTTTCTTAGTCGGAGCAGGAGCTGGCTTGGATGGTTTGACTGGAGTAGTGGTTGTGGGCTTTTTGGGTGGAGTACGCTTTGTTGCAGGTTGCTCGCTTGCACTTTCTTGTGGTGTTTTCTTTGTATTCATAGCAACCATTTCCAGATACTTAGGATAATACGAAGATTGTTGAATGGCTTCAGTAATCAAGGGATCGGGAATTGCCATTCCAAACACTTCAACAGTCTCACCTTTTGGGACAAACTTGAGATTTCCTAATATAAAATCATCTCCAGTATGATGAACAGCAGAATCAGGACGTCGATGGATATTGTTATTGCTTGCCAAGTAGTAGATTATCACCTTTGAAAACCGTCCATAAGGAATGAGGAGAGGAGTTACTTTCTTCTTTGGGTCCTTCAGACTGGCTTTGTGACTCGCCTTGTGTGAGAAAAATGTCTGGATCCCTTGAGTAAACTCTTCCCATAACAGCTCTGCATGATCAACATTAGTTTGAGTGATGATTCCCCACAGCATTTGCAGAACTGGGTGTCTGGGTTTGTCACTGCCAGATGTCTTTCACTGTACAACACTTGGTTGATTAAGGTTAGAATTGCTCTCCATGGTTGATACACATAATTCACCCGTATATTGGAGACAATTTCTACAGGTTCAGGATACCCCAGCTCATTAACAAAATCAATCACCGTGTTACCAGACGGAGGTAACTCAAACGGGTGAGTTGGGTTGACAGGAGTAATTGCTAATGCCTTTCTGAGAAGATCAGCACTTAGATCGAACCATTGTTCATCAACTTGACAACTATAAACCCCAGTCTTCTCGTTATATTTCATTGTGTTCCAGAACTGTTGCAGGTAGATAGCAGGAACACTTGCTGAGGCAGTGAATGCTTGGAAGAAGTTGGTATTACTCAAGATGTCCACTGATATCTGAAAGATGGGGTTCTTTTGAATCTTTTGTGCATTGAAAAGAAGGTTGCTTTTCCCGATTATTAACCACTGAGAGCGAGGTACAATCTGCTCATCTGTTCTTGTCGGTGGTTGAGTGGGAACATTTTGTTCTGCCATCGTATTCTGCAAAAGAGTATTAACAAAGAAGACAAACATTGCAGAGAAACGATGTTAGAGAGAACTTTAGCTTTGATTAAAGTCATGTTATTCCACGATTGATTAAAACAGAGGTAACTCTGGTTTGATGAAAATCTACATATGATGACACAGGATGCAGAATTATCCAACAGGATCAATTACTTGTTAACTAAGCCCGGATGGGAGTTAGAAAAGCAACTGGGTCATTCGAAGGGGCCTTGATAGATTATTGGGCTTGATGGGCCAAAATTATGAAACTTAGCCCAAACCGCCGCCAGGTAGAGTGCCAACCCGCCGTTAGGAGAATCGAGCAAACCGCCGCGAGGAAGGCACTAAACCGCCGTGAATATTATAATAAGATTAACCAACCCGCCGCTGAAAATAAAATTCGAAAAGGGCGGGTTGAATATTTTAATATAAAAAAATATTCGACCAAACCGCCGAGAGACGGCGGTTTACCTGTTGGAATAAAATAATATAGAATTACGGCAACCCGCTGTGAATCAACCCGCCATTAGGCAACTCGCTGAGTGGACAAATAACATGAACCAGCGGGTTGAATATTTTACTCATCCTCTCCTTCTTGAAGACGTCTGAGAGTTTCAAGGGTCAAACTCTTCATGCCTAGGCGTGGAAGAAGAAATTCGAACCGTTCTCTTGGTAATGCTTTTGTGAGAATGTCTGCAAGTTGATAGTTCGTTTCCACGAAGTAGAGTTCAACCACTCTATTTTCCACTTGCTCTCGGATGAAATGGTGACGTATGTCGATGTGTTTTGATCGAGAGTGCTGGACGTTGTTACAGCAAAGAGCAATTGCACTCTTGTTATCACAGTACAGAGGAATTTTATTGAAGTCAAATCCGTAGTCTTTGAGCTGTGATCGCATCCAAAGGATTTGAGCACAACATCTAGACATGGCAATGTATTCAGCCTCTGTTGTTGATATTGCAGTGCTTCTTTGCTTCTTTGATGACCAGCTAACCAATCTATCTCCAAGAAACTAAGCACTTCCCGACGTACTTCTTCTTGAATCTTGGACATCACGTATGTTCGCATCTGATAAGCTGTTAGTGAAATGGGTTGTCTTTATTTATTTGGATACCTAAAGACCAATGATAATGGTTCCTTTCAAGTACCGAAAGACACGTTTGATAGCTTCAAAGTGCTTTTTAGTAGGCTTAGCCTGATATCTAGCACACATGCATACAGCGAATACAAGGTCTGGTCTACTGGCTGTAAGGTACATTAGGGAGCCAACCATTCCTCTAAATCGAGTTTGGTCAACTGGAATCCCCATGAGATCCTCGTCCAGTTTCAATCGATCCACCATTGGTGTATCGACAGGGTCAGAGAGATCCATTCCATATTTCTTTAAGGTTTCGAGAGCATATTTTGCTTGGTTAATAAAGATGCCTCTAGGACTTTGGGAAACTTGTAGTCCTAAGAAAAACGACATTTGTACCATACATATTGAACTTTTCAAATTTGGAGCTCATTTCTTTGGAAAATATGTGACACGCATTATGATCTGTTGAGGCAAAAATGATGTCATCTACGTATATTTGAACAAGTAGAATATGTTTGCCTGATTTGCGTGTGAATACCGTTGGATCCACGACATCCTTAAAGAAATTGTTGGCCAACAGGAACTTTGATAGTGTGTCATACCACGCCCTTGGTGCCTACTTTAGCCCATAAAGAGCCTTCTTCAGACGATAAACGTAAGTAGGATTATCCTGGTCTTCAAATCCTTCAGGCTGACTAACAAAGACTTCTTCTTGAAGATCACCATTCAGAAAAGCAGTTTTGACATCCATCTGATAGATGATCATATTCTTAATTGCGGCATTGGCAATAAAGATTTTGATGGCCTCTATTCGTGCAACTAGAGCAAACAATTCTTCAAAATCAATACCTTCCTCCTGACGATATCCCTTTGCAACTAACCGAGCTTTGCTTTTCAATACATCACCATATTCATCAAGTTTCACTTTGTAGATCCACTTGAGAGCGATAACCATAACATAGATTGGGCGATGTACTAATTCCCATACTTCAAGTCAATCAAATTTGTGAATTTCATCTTGCGTGGCTTGAAACCAGTAGTCTTCTATCACGGCCATCTTGAAGTTCTTGGGTTTGACTTTGGACAGTTCAGTATGGAAACAGCACCACAAAGCATCGGATGCTAACTGTTTTTTAGTAGATACAGGACGAGAGGGATTGCCAACGATGTTATCAAGAGGGTGATCTTTGGTCCATCTTCTGAGATGATCTGGTGGTTGAGTAACTTGGGTTGGGTTCCGTTGAATTAACATTCCCAGAAGATGAACTTGGTTGGGTATCCGCTGAATTAACATTCTCCAGATGATGACTGTGCCGCATCGAACTGGATCTCTTATGTTACAAGCGTTATGTGGAAGGTTTTGTAGAAACATCGTGATTGATTTGGGGGTGCTCCCTCGTGTGTGGAGTTCTTCTGTAAATTTCTTGATGTTGGACTGGATGATGCATATTCGGATTGGTGCGATGAAGCACTTGTAGACGGTGAATCTTTGAGCAATCGTTAGGTTGGAAAAGATGTACCTCGTGCGAACATTGAGCGTTAATTTGCAGTAGCAGAGGGTACTGCGTTCATGACTCTGTGATTGTTCAAGGTGTTAATCGATTACATTGGTTGAAATTAACATCCTACAGCTCTTTATTCGGTTGTCGCGAGCCCTGATTTGAAGTTGTCCATGGGGTCATGATGAAAGGCTCGGGTCCTGAACTTATGCGTACAGGAGCCTATTCGAGACTGATTGCCTCTCACTCGAATGCTGAATGTGAATTGTTTCCATTAATCAACGAGTTCTCTTGTTGGTAGATTTCTATAGCGCCTTCCTGCTCAGGAGCATACCCAACAAAAAACTCCAAATGTCAGATTTGGCTTGTAATTTTCTTAAGATCTTCGCTTATCTTTGTTAGGATTGCACAGGCTCCAAAGACTCAGTAGAAATGTTAAGATCAGGCTTCTTATCTTGTGTACAAGCTCAACAAGTGGTTTTGTTGAGAACGAGTATGAATTAGGCGATCGGTTTCTGGGTGTAACAAAGGCAGTGTTGCTACAGCTTTGCCACATAGAAACATGGTGTCTTTTGAGTATTATCATCATTGTAGTGCTGCTTTCTACAAAGTGTATACGATTTACCTCTTTTCGGCATCAACGCTGTTTTGTTGAGGAGTTCTCGAAATAGACTTTTGATGAAATATGCCAACACCTTTATAGTATTCAGACATCACTTGGTTGACAAATTCCGTTCCATTATCTGTGCGGATGAATCTGACTGTTTTGTTTGTGGAACCATCCTGCATTTTGCCATAAGAAAGTTGATGCACTAACTCTGGGTGGTTTCATCCTTTGACTCTATAAAAACTTTAACCATGTGAATCTTGATTAGTCAAGCTCACGATGACTAAGATGTATTTCTTCCTTTAATACGCTAGACTTCATTGGGACCACACAGATCCATTGTGCAAAGGGTATGATAGAACTTCTCCATATTTGTATTTTCAAGTTTTTGTCATGGGGAGAACTCTTGCTTTTTAAGTGTTGAACAGGACTGAGCAAGATGATCTTTTTCAAACTTCAGATTAGGTAGAACCTCATAACACAGGATCTTTTCGAGTAAGATCATTTATTGTGACTAAGTTTAAAGGGTTTTAAATCGAAGATCTGCCACAACCATGATTTGGATCTTGGAAGTTTGGACGCTAGCTTATAGGCGAAGACTTCATGTTCAGATTTCATTCAATCGATATCGTATTTCAAATTGGTGATACGACTGCCTTTAAGTTAATGTCTGCAACAATTATAGCTGGACAAAGCAGTATGCTCTTTTGAAGCAACTTCATGATCATAATACAAAATATTGCCCTACAGAGATAGTAGATTGTTGCCAAAGTCCTCCAGTTGTATACTCTGTGATACACTGGCACAATAACTAATATCCATAATAACCCCAATGATAGATCCGAAGTGAGATCTTTCCGAATCTGATCATATCCGATGAACTTTTCCACAAAATTGTTGAGCTCTTGACGATTTCAACCGTCATGTGTTTTGAACACCCTGAGTCGAGTTAGCCAAAGGATGACCATGTTACGACATGCATTTGAATACAGTCGGTTTTGAGAGTTTGAGAATTTTGGTTCCCCATTTTTGTTGGGTGTCCTGTTGGTTAGCAGATTGAGTAGAGAATTTCAACAGAAAGATTAGTTAAACGGGCTCATTTCGCTAAGCAGAAATTTTCTTTCCTGTGTGGTCTCATTGAATAACACATCAAGTTTTTCTAGGTGAATTTTTTCCTGTGGGTCTCATGATAAACCAAATATCGTGCAAACAGTTTTCCCGTTGCTTTCCAAACCTGCTTGGTCTCATTCAACCTGTTATCAGACAGCTTGCCTTTTGGTTTCCAAATATGCTTCCCTTTATCCAGTACACGTGATTAACAGAGGCGGTGTGGCGTCGTTTACTGACTCAAAATATAAACAACACACTTTTTCATGTTTGCAGAGTTTAAGCATTTGTTCATACATTTTTGCACATACAGATCTGATATTCGAAGTAATTACCAACTACGTTATAGCTAATGATAGAAATCATTCCGATTCACTACTTTTTTCCATAGATGACTTATTTGTCCTAAGGTTGTACTTTACTTTCTTCACATTCTCCTTCTTAGCAGGCAGGATCCTATTTTTCTTTGTATTCTTCTAGGCTTTGATCCGCTGGCTTCAGTGATGTATTTCACTAAGTAGAAGGAAATCACAGGGGTATTAGTCTGGTGAACTTTTTGGGCGCTTCGTGTTTCTGTGTTGTGTGTTGCTAGATGAAGTTCATGGTTTACACACTAAACGTAACTTGCTTTTTCTTGTATTAACAGGGGTAGAGGGAGCCTTTGTTATCTTTTATTCTACATTCTCTTCACTCTTCTCATTGAAACCTTTTGTGGATGAGTGGCAATAAATATTCTAAGACTAATTTCCTGAGATAGCTTTAGTTGTATTGGCATTAGCAAAGTTAAGTGCATTATCCACGTGGTTGTTTACACTACTTTAGCTTCCTTTACAATCTCCCTAAACTGTTTGATACATCTACTTAAGATGGTACTTCATATAGTTTAAATGAGCAACTTCCTATTGTTCTTAAGGGGGATGACGGGATGGGTTAAGTCAATGGCTATACATGGGCCAAGGCCGCAGAACTTTTGGTTCTGGACATTGTCACTAGTGAAACAAGACTCTTTGCTTCTCAATTGAGCTATTAGACTCGTAATTTCAATTAGCTATGGTAGATGGGTTTCACTCGTTCTTGTGTGTACGCTGCTAATCTTATTGAGTCATTACAATTCCCTTGTAATGTTGTTTGACCTTTTCTAGTTCTCTCTAAACGCGATCAATTTTGTTCAATAAGAGCAGCCAAGATACTATAGTGAATCTTTGCATTATAAGGCTCACAACTTCTGTACATTCACATAGCGACTAGATCTTTCAAGTTTTCTAATCAACGTTGTCTGTTTCTTGGAATTGGATGTTCCGAGATTTTGATCTTAGAAGAATGAGTTGAAATCAGAGCTTCCTGCACTGTGATAGGGACTTTTTTTTATCAATCTTTCTTGAAGATGTTGATACACTTTAATTGCAAATTTAGGTATTCCCTTGAAGTTTGAAATATGTTTTGATCTAATTATGAGCTTTAGACATGTCAGCTTTCAGATTTAGACAACGTAATTTTTCACACATCTATTACAGCTGTTGTTGTCGCATGAACAATTTTAGCGCTAATCAGATTCTCATTTTTCATTATGAGAAGGTTTTGGGTTCTACAGTATTCTTGTCCACTTCGTTATTCATTTGATCAAAATTTTCTTCCATTTCTTTAACTTCTTTAAAGAGGGCGGTTTGGAACATCAACAAAGTGTTCTTTAGAGTGTGAAAAATGGAATTACTTCAGTGAGGTAACATCTATAGTATGCTCAAACCTCTTTCAACCTCTGTAACACCTTTGGGGTGATTCTTGTTTTGCAAATCATTCTCGGGCTGGAATCATCCAATCATCATCAAAGTTGGTAAGCCTGTTCTCCTGTGCAAGAAACATACGACTGTTTCTTATTCCAATACTACACCGCATTATACTTGGGCTTGCATTAGTTGCATCTTGTCCTTGAAAGTAGTCTGACATCTTTGAGCAGGTCGCTTTGGCCTTGGGACATTCTCAGTGCTATGTTGCCTAGATCCGTTGGGGGAGGGAGGGTGGGTGGAGGCGTGTGGCGTTACAGGTGTTTTGGTTATTGATGGGTGTGCTTGTCCAGGTTTATAATGCCTCCTCTGTTTTGACACTCATTATCATGGCCAGCTTACTCCTTTTCTCTTGACATGTTTCTTGATATGGTTTCCTTGATTATTCGCATTTGTTTCCTTATCGACATCTTAACCCGTAACTTTTCACCGTCTTGAAACCATAGCTTTGTTCCTTGAAATTAGACGCACGTTCTAAGTTGATTGGTAGATTGAGGAAGGATGTGATTTGTAGCGACTGGTTGAGGTAGGCAATTGAGTTGATAAACTTTCAATTCAAGTTTTCTGTTGAAGAACTTCTGAGTCCAGTTGACTAGTTGTCAGCCAGGATATGATTCTTTTGAGGATTGAAGGAGTGTCTTGGAATGACGTGTCGTGGGATAATGTGAACTGAGGGTATCCGACATAGCGCCAAAGGATCATTATTTGGTTGATTGAGCCTTCATTTCCATCATATATTCGAGTTTCTCTTTAGCATGCACCTCATGTTGCTTACAATGAAGCATACAATGATCAAAAGTTTGACTCTTGTTTAAATCTCTGTTAATTTTGACTTCACTTATGAATCTACTCCACCAGAGGTAACATTGTTGTTCACACAACTTTTGAGTTAAGCGAGAGGCATCTCTGGGCGAGATGGTCCATCTTGATGTTCTCATGTCTTAATGAGCTTAGTAAACCTAACATGTAGCTGGAAATGGTTTCTCCTTTTATTTGACGGAAGTGTTCAATTACATAGTATACTAGATTCCTCGTCATGCTTTGTTAACTCAGATCAACTATCCAGATGATCAATCTCACATGTTCCCAAAGTCTTTGCGTTTGTATAGTGTATTGATGAGTGAGTAGATGTCCTTTGGCTATACTTTATGTAGGATATTGGTTGCACGAATGTCAGCTTTTTTATACCTGTTTCCTTTTCTTCAGCTGACTGTGGTCGTTAGCGACTCTCGAGTACTGACCTTGTTGAAATGCGCACCCTCAGTTCCTCGGCAATAAACTCGTAACCATTTCCATATGAAATGGTCCTCTTCATTAATGGACTTTCTTATTATTTTATCCCATTATCCTTTCCTAGACAGTATAGAGTCATACAGTTATGTTGTCAAGACTTCCAAAGTCCTATTCTATAGCATTGGTGGGCGTGTATCTGAACCAGGAACAATGGTGTCCTTCTTGATTTCTAGACATCTTGTATTGATCATGATATGATATGTTTAGTTTCGATCAATGTTTAGTTAGAGGGTATGTTAAAGTGGTGAGTGTTAACGTATTCTGTTTTTGTTTTGTGATATTAAGTTCCAAGTTTGAAATATTTCAAATGTCTA
This sequence comes from Tanacetum coccineum, assembly GCA_026074375.1. Classification (NCBI taxonomy): domain Eukaryota; kingdom Viridiplantae; phylum Streptophyta; class Magnoliopsida; order Asterales; family Asteraceae; genus Tanacetum; species Tanacetum coccineum. The sequence continues at coordinate 23,800 of BQNB010038323.1, read as the reverse complement.
AGAATGAAGATCAACTCGCCGCCAGAGGCTACCAAAACCGCTGCAAAGGAAATAAGGACAACTCGTGGTGGGTACTTTTAAGGCAAATCGCCGAACACAATCTGCTGCATAAGGAAACCGCCGCGAAAGAAGGAATACAAACCTGACGTCTATATTTTAATCAAGCCCCGTTGAGTCTGTTAAACCAGGACAGAGGTTTCTTAGATATAAGCTATTTAAACTATTCAACCCGATGATAGCTAGTTCAAACCGATGGTTTAGCAAACCGCTAGTACAGCAACTCGTGCTTAGTATAAAGCAAACTCCCTTCGTGGAACTCGCATGTTCAAACCATCTGGTAAAGCAACTCGATGCTTTAGTAGCAACTCGCCCACTTGAGCACTTGCCCACCTATTCGAACCAGCCGTTCTATGTCAGACGGGTTGGTATTCTACTTAATTAAATATTTTATTTCAGCAAAACCGCCATGAAGAATTCTGGCAACTCTCCACAAAGAACAAGATCTTTTTATACACAAATCACTTATAAATCACCCTTTTGAACGATTTTTTGCTTGATTTTTTTGAACCACACTTAAGTACCATAAGGCAATAGCAATAGAAGAACACTCCCAAACTTTATCAATACAAACCTAAAAATTCGGGATACTTCAAGAAACAACGAGCTAGGAGCCATTCAATGGTACACTTTTTTGATCGCTTATTCAAGCAAGAAATCGCACACACACACGATCTAATCATCCCATAAGCTTGAATACCATTTGTTGGTAATGTCATATGTCATTAACGCGGTGTATGATTCTTGATTTGGCTAGTTTCTAAGTGAGAAACACATGAGAGTGTTTTTTAGAGAGGGAGAAAATATGTTTACTATATGAAAAGGAAATAAAATGACTAGCTTTACCTATTCACACGATTGGAAGTGGCTTATATAGTACTTACATATATTCCGGGTTATTAGTACACCAGACTTAAACCGAAATATATGTACCTATTAACTATTAAACTCTACTAGCTATAATAACAGATATAAATACACGGGGTGACCGAGTAGCTTTTTTCTAATATCCTAACAGTTTATTTATTTTTTAAAAAGTTAAGGTACTCGAATATGGATGATTCCAGCAACAGGCACTTTTTGTTTAAAGTTAGGATTTGCTTATCTTTATTTAGGGTACTTTGGCTTGTGTGTGCTAAAATTTGGTTCTTTACTCACTCAATTGAGTGTTGTGTTGTTTTAAGGTAGTTAAAAGCTGCTTAGTTTGGCTCGAACTTTGGTCTTGTGGTATTACCAATTGCACCAAACACTACTTACATTCAGTAAGTATTGCTTGATTTTTGAGCTTCAATTGTAGCTTGCTCTTTAGGAATTAGAGGCCTGAGTTTTGGAACAAACACTAGTCTTCTTGTAGTTTTAGTTTAGAGGACATTGATTATTGTTTCATTCAGCTTAATTGTTAGCTTAATTAGCTTATAAAAGTCACTTAAATGCAGTTAAAAAAAGCAAATACAGTAGGTTATTTAAGAAGTTTTCTAAATTCAAAGTAATCCTTAGGCTGTAAGTAGTCTGATTTTTATTACTTAGATAGATAGTTAATAAGTAGTTTAAATAAGTCCTCAAAAGCTTAAAATTCTAGTTTTGCTTTTTGTGCCTTTTAGCTTTAAATGAATTTGGCTTATATCTTTGGTGTAGTCTGAGTTTGCTATTTAGCTCTTCAATTTCAGCTATCAAGTAAGTGTTTTAAATATCATTTTCTTTTCTCATTTAGTTTAGCAATTCCTAAGCTGTCTAGAAACACGCTTTTTCTCATTCAAGTTTGAGCTTATTTTGAGGTGTTTTTACAAGCTTTTTAGTAAAACTAAAGCCAAGCTACCTCCTTTCTGAGGCTCAGCTTATTGATAAGATCTTTTAGAGCATATTAGTGGATTTAAGCTCAAATAGCTTTTGTTATAGTTGTTGATCTTGCAGCTTTTCTCTCCAACTTTTTGCACTTTTATGTTTTTCCTGGCTTAAAAGGGACTTAGGGTGTAATCGGGTTAGGTCTCAGGGTAGGTTTTGTAATTTTTGATATTTGCTTGTTTACTTAGTTGATCCTTTGTCAGTTAGTGTAATTGCACTGTTAGTCCTTCAAGGACTAACACCATTAGTCCTTAGTTAAGTCCTTCGTTGAGTTTTAGTTAGTTTTATATTTTTAATTAATAATTAGGTTAAATTTTTAATTAGTTTAATTAAAGTTTATTAAAAAGATAAAAATTAGGGCTTTTATTTTTATAAAATTTCTGCATATTTTCTTTATTTAGTATAATTTTTATAAAATTTTTAGGATTTTATTTTTAATAGTTTTATTACTTTTAAAGTTTTTAATTAGTTTAAATCTTAGAAAATTCATATCTTTAAATCTAAAAACCCAAAAATAGTGATTCTTCTTTCTAAAATTTTCTTTTTCTTTGTTTTATCTAGGAAAAATATAATTTCAATTCTTTGCAATTCTTTATTTTTAGGATTTAATTAGAATTAAATAGTTTTTAATTAGTAAAAAAATTCAAAAATAATCAAAAAAATATTTTTCTTTTTCTTAAAATTTTCTTTTATCCTAATTTAGGTTTAGAAACTTAGTTTGCAATTTTAGGGTTTAATTTTAGTCTATTTGTTTAATTGTCGCGTTTTATTTGTTTTCCGTATTTGTTTAATTGTTTAATTTGCCTTTAATTTTCAATTTTAATTGTTGCTTTTTATTTAGTAGTCATAGTTCATCAAATCATCTATTTTCTTATTCAAATCATAATCCAAGCTTAAACGAGGTTTCAATTTCACTAGTCGTTGGGGAAACGACCCGGGTGATCATATTTATCCGGTTAAATATACGTATTATATATTATATTATATATATTTTTAAGAGTGAATTTTATCGAGGGTAACTTGGTAATTTTCTTAATTGCTCTTTGAAGTATTTTATTATATATATATATTTTGGGTATATAAAACTACCATCAAGTTTTGGCGCCGCTGCCGGGGACTAGTGTTTAAGATTCCTTCGTTTTTAGTTTATTTGGTTTGAAGATCCTTTCGCCCTCGAAAGTTTCATTCTTGTTTTATAATTCAAAAATCCAAAAAAAAAAATCAAAAATATAAAAAAGTAAAAAATATTTTCCTTTTCTTTTTAGTATAATAAAAGATAAAAAAATATAGAAAAAAATCTTCACTTTTTAATAAAGAAATTAAAAGTCACAATTGTAAAAATAACAAAATATAATACTCTCAACGAGGTATTATCATAATCAATTCCGGTGACACTTGTTGGTTTCCACAAATCGAACTAAAGATTTTAACACTTGCCATTTTGTGTCTCTACGAAGTAACGGGCTCACCTTGAAAAGCAATTTTGAGAGCTACGTGAAGTAGTGATTATTTTGGTTTAAGTCTCTTCCGTGTAACCGTTAAAATTTGTTGTGTTAATAAATATTCAAAAAAAAAAAATCAAAAAAAAAATTAGTGTAAAGTTTTGCTTTTTGATTTTTAGTTTCTTCGTTTTATGCCGCACATCGTATCGCGATCTCGAAGACGTCATCAACAACAAACGAACTCCTCCGCTTTTGTGAAAATTTGATTTAGAAGAACCAATTGTCGATCAAAAAACATTGTTGCAATGGCCGTAACGAAACGATGGCCCAAATGTTACAACACCCGCACGATGGGTAGAAGATTCTATGATATCCACCTAATTAATGCTAACAAATTCGAGCTTAAACACCCTTAAATCAATCTTGTTGAAAAGCAATAGATTTTTACGGGTAGACAAGACCCTCACAATCACCATGCGATTTTCAACAAGGATCCTTCAAACGTTGAACACCACCGAAGTATCGAACACTTCGATAAAGCTTTTGCTTTTTTTTTTCCTTTTTCTCTAGACGGTGAAGCCCGAGATTGGTTAGACAAGGAACCTCCTAGATCAATTCTCACATGGGACGACCTGTTTCAAATAATCATAAATCAATTCTTCCCACCTTCAAAAACCACTTACTATCGAAATGAGATCATTACTTTTTTCCAAAAACCAAATGAAACCTTCAATGAAGCATGGGAACGTTTTAAAGGACTCCTTCGTCAATGTCCTCACCGTGGCTTCTCGGAACTAACCAACTGCGTTACATTTTACAATTCTTGAGAATCCAACGATCAATGATGCTTAGACTCCGCCCGCGGGGTGGCAAATATTTCGACAAGATTCCTTCAAGAAGGATTAGGCGATTATTGAAAGCAAGTCAAAAGTTCGTTACTCAAGAAGTCGTGCTAAGGATAAGAAGTGAGTATGGATGCTCCTCTTCTAATTCTTCACCTCTAATATTTTTCGATATTCAACAATATCCGCTTCTCTCGAAGGATAAGATTTACTAGTAGATGAAACAAATTATGAATGAAATGAAAGCTTAGTTGTTACTAACTCCCGCACATGCCTTCAAAGCGGTTGAGGAAGTATGTGTAACGTGTCGATCGAATCCTCAATTTAAACCATTGTCCGTAGTAACTCGAGTGAAACGATTTTCCCGTTTTTCCTGACCACATCCAACAATTCAACAAACCGCAAGCCGTTAGCAATTTTCTTCAAAGAAACCAAACCTTCCAATTTTGGCAAGTCAAAAGAAACCACCGGGTTTCAATCGACCCAAATGTCCAAAACAACCAAAACTTACCAATGAACCATTCCCAATTTCATTCAAAACGTGGAAACCAACTTAATTCAAAACCGTCAAAACACCATGGCCAAGTTTAACCAAACACCACCATATCAACCACCGATCAATCAAGTTTTACCTTACCAACCTCTAACAAATAGTGTTTCTAAAACGGATTTTGAAACCTATGCAAGAGCTAATGATGCTAGCATGAACAACTTGCAAATGAAGCTTGATAATTTTCAAAAGAATCAAAACGATTTTCAAAGAAGCTTTAATGAATCTCAAAAGAAACAAGACGATTTTCAAAGAATGATGCTTAGTTTCATGCAAAGTTATCATAGCAATCAATCTCCGAGTTCAAGTACTTTACCGAGCAATACCGTTCCAAATCCAAGAAATGAAGCCAAGGCAATTACGACTCGTAGTGGTGTTTCATACGATGGACCTCCGATTCCACCGCCGGTGGTTGTAAAAGGAAAGTGAGCGACAAAATCACGGAGCTACCAAGCACCGAAGACATCCAAACCTCTCCATTGGTCAAAGAACAAACCAAGACAAAGAACCAATCGAAGAACCTACTTCGTGCTAACAAAGCCCAAACCTAATTTGGCCTTACCCGTCGAAACACAACAAACAAAAGATTCGTAAAAAAAAGATACATTTCTTTCATCACAGTTTAGGAAATCTTTCGAACCTCATTTTGAGCTTTTAGTTTTTGTATGCTCTCATCCATATGCCAAAGTTAGAGTAATCGATGTTTTAAAAAATGTTAAATAACAAAGACAAGTTGATCGAATTAAACCAAGGAACGCGTGAAACGAAAAATGTAGTGCGGTCCCGTCCTTAAAAATGCTTTCCCCTCGGAAAGCAAGGTGACCCAGCCGATTTCGAATTTCGTTTGATTTTTTCAGATAATTTTGATAATTATCTAGCCTTGCCGATTTAGGTGCTATCATTAATCTCATGCCTCTTTCATTTGGAAAAAGCTTGGATTTTCAGTCTTAACTTGCCCGACAAAAATGGGTTTTATAGTTAGCCGAATCGTAGCTGACAATTTCCAAACCAACCGTGTCCTCCCGGAGAATGTTTTTATCAAAGTAGAAAATTGTACTTTTCGCCGATTTTGTTGTGCTTGATTTAATAGCCGATCCCCGAGTACCGTTAATACTCGGGCGACCCTTTCTTAGGACGGCTCATGGCTTAGATCAATGTTTACGAAGGATAGATTACTCATAGATTGATGATCAATCATTAACCCATAAAGGTGGTAGAAAACTCCATCCATTTCATACAGACAAAAATAATCTCGAATCGTTGAAGAAAAGTTGATCTAATCGAATGTCACTTGTGAAATTTATTCACAAGAAGATTACTTGATTTTCCGATTCCGTTGCTTACAACAATCCTTCTCCGTACTACGATCCGATTGTTTCCACTTCATCTCCGACACTTACTCCTTTTGATGAAAGCGATTTTCTACTCTTTGAAGAAGCCGATGCTTATTTTATAGCAATCGATGATGAACCAGTTTCGCCAAGTTTTCAATGCTAACGTACTAATGATCCAGAGGTTGAATTCTCATTCTCGAAGCACTTCTCAATAGTGATCCATTACCTCACCCAAACCAAGGAGATTATTCACCCGGAATTCAAAAAGATCTTAAAGTTGTTGAACCAAAGAAGTCTTCACTCGAATATGCTACTTCTTATGAACCAAAAGAGGAACTTCCCGAAGTCGAACTTAAAGAGTTACCTCTGCATCTCGAGTATGCGTTTTTAGAAGAAAATAACAAGCTTCCCGTCATAATTTCAAAAGATTTGAGCCAAGATGAAAAGACCTCCCTCGTTAACGTTCTCAAAAACCAAAAACAAGCAATTGCTTGGAAAGATTCTGAATACCAAGCATAGATCCCGAGTTTTGGCTCTCACACAAGATTCTTTTAGAAGATGATTATACAACCTTCATTATCAACATCAAAGAGGTAAACCTGAAAATCCACGACGTCATCAAGAAAGAAGTAGACAAACTTCTTAACCAGCGGGATGATTTATCCCGATCTTCGGATAGTCCATGGTAGTCCGGTCCATTTGTGTTCCTAAAAAGGTGGGGTATGACCGTTGTCAAGAATGAAGATAATGAGTTGGTACCTTACAGATTAGTCACGGGATGGAAGTTAGCATAGACTAAACGAAAGTTAAACCGAAGCACTTGTAAAGACCATTTTCCCGTTACCATTCATGGACCAAATGCAAACGTTTAGCCGCAACGAATTTTAATGTTTCATAGATGGTTTTGTTCGCGGTATATTTCAAATCCCAATTTGACACCCTAAAGATCAAGGAGAAAACCTAATTCACGTGCCCATATGGAACTTTCGCGTACCGTCTGTATGCCCATTCGGTTTGTGCAATGTCACCCGGAGACTTTTTCAACGATGATGATGGCCAAATTTTTTACGACATGAAAGAAAAAACCGATGAAGTTTTTATGGATGATTTTTTCATTTTCGAGATTCTTTTTCTCGTGCCTTGCCAATCCTAGACAAAATGCCAAACGGAGTGAAGACACCAAATTAGCACTAAATTAGTAAAATGACCATATTCATGGTTAAAGAAGGCATTGTTTTAGGACATAAGATCTCTAGAAAAGGAATAGAAGTTGATAAGGCCAAAGTTGATGTAATTTCAAAGCTTCATCACCCAACAACCGTCAAAGGAATCAGAAGTTTTCTTGGGCATGCCGGATTCTATCGAAGATTTATCAAAAACTTTTCCAAAATCTCTCGACCCATGACCCATCTTTTAGAGAAAAACACTCCTTTCATTTTTCAGAAGAACTGTATGTCTTGCACTTCAAACCTTACAAAGAATTGACCGCAGCTCATCCATTCTCATTGCTCCGAACTGGGACGAACCCTTTGAAATCATGTGCGATGCAAGTGATTATGCAATAGGGGCGGTCCTCGAACAAAGAATTGAGAAACATTTCCGACCAATTCACTATGCTAGCAAAACCATGACCGAAGCAGAAACAAATTACACAACAACCGAGAAAGAAATGCTTGCGGTAGTTTACGCTTTCGAGAAGTTTCGTTCTTATCTAAATCATGACCAAAACGTATCCCAATTACAACACCATTCCGCATTGAAATATAACTCCTTTTCAACAAGAAAGAACGTCAAGCACGATGCTCTCGCTGTTCTTACTTCTTCAGGAATTGATTTCAAAGTTTATCGATACCAAAGAGCAGAAAATACGCAGCCGATCATCTCTCTCGACTCGAAAACCCTTACGAAAATGTTTTTGATCCAAAAGAGATTACTGAGACTTTTCCTCTTGAAACTTTAAATGCTGTAAATTCTCAAGATGAACAAAATACCCCATGGTTCGCCGATATAGCAAACTACCACGCGGGGAATTTTCAATCAATAGGAATGTCGTGTAACAAAAAAAAAGTTTCAAAGACGTGAAACACTATTTTGGGATTATCCCTACCTTTCAAGAATGTGTTGCGGATCAAATCATCCGTGATGTGTTTTTGCCAAAAGCGCTTGAATTCTCAAGGCTTGCCATGAAGGACCCACCGGGTGCCATCACGAGTGCCAACAATCACATCACGAAGGTATTACGACCGATTCTTTTGGCCAACAATTTATAAAGATGCTTTTAACTTAATCAAATCTTGCGATTCGTGCCAAAGGCAAGGTAAAATCTCTCAACGTGATGAGATGCCCCAAAACGCGATCCAAGTTTGTGAGATTTTTGATATATGGGGAATAGATTTGCATGGGACCCATTTCCAACACAAGGGGTAACAAGTATATTCTAGTAGCCGTTGATTACCTTTCCAAATGGGTCGAAGCGAAAGCGCTCCCCACTAATGATGCTAGGGTAGTTGTTAAGTTCTTAAAATCCCTTTTCTCCCGATTCGGTGCTCCAAGAGCAATTATAAGCGATCGAGGGACCCATTTTGTAACAAAGTTTGGCAGATTCTTGTCAAAAATATGGTGTCACCCTTGCGTCTTTCCACTCCTTACCACCCTCCAAACTGAGTGGTCAAGTTGAATCACGAATCGAGTCTCAAAAGAATTTTTGGAGAGGACGTTCGAAAGAAAACCATGCCTCATGTCCGACAAACTAGATGATGCATATTGCATTTAGGGACCGCTTACAAGACTCCAATTGGTTGCACTCCGTACAAGTTAGTTTATGGTAAAGCGTGTCACTTACCCGTCGAACTAGAACACAAGGCATATTGGGCTCTTAAGCATGCCAACTTCGATTTAAAGACCGCGGGTGATCATCGAAAGCTTCAACTCAATGAACTTAGCGAGCTTCGTGATCAAGCTTATGAGAATTCGCTAATCTACAAGGAGAAGACAAAGAAACTTCACGATTCTAAGATAAAGAACCGTACTATTGAACCGCAGCTTCCATTTGATTAAAAACTGTTTGTACTTCCGTTATCTCATTTAAAAGATCTTTATAAAAAATATTAGATATGTCTTTTAAAGTCTTTAAAAATGGAATTATTTCATTTAGAAAAACAGCTTTTGTATGTTCAAACCCCCCATTCTCCTTCTGTTAAAGCATCGGGCGTGATCCACTTTTTCACCACATTGTCAAATTGGCCAAGATGGTATTTAAGCTTCTTAAGGCTTGTATTAACCAGGCTTACCTTAGGAAGTTCCCGAGGAGCCTCAATTTTAACAAGCGAAGAAACAGATTGGTCAGTAATAGGGTGTAAAGCTTGTTCATCAGATAGTTCTCGTTGTGGGATAAAACGTTTACCAAAATCTTCAAATAATCGATTTAACTCAGCATAATTAACTGGTTTAATGTTAACTTTATGTTTTAAGACCATTGGATCACTTTGTTTTAAAATCATTTTGGATCGACTCTCGTCCTCAAGCATCAAAGTCTCTTCAGAATCAGCAATTGAAATCACATTGGTTTCATTAGAAATAACATTACCGTCATAAAGCATTGGCCTAGTCTGCTGAGCTTTCTTAAGATAGAAAGGATTTTGAAAACCAAGAGCTTATTTCAGGTTGTTATCATAGAAAACTTATGGTTTCGTGAGCATATGCACATTTTTGAAAACATTAAATGTTTTTGTTAACAATTCCTTTTCCTTTGATTGTTCAGAAAGAGTTTGTTTAATATAGTTAATTTCTTTTCAAAATCCACAAACTGTGCATTTTTCTCCCGAATTATATTATCCATTATAAGCGTTTCTTGAATACTTAAATCTACATTTTGTCTTTCTTCTAGCAATTTTACCCGTTCTTTGTATCTTTCAAGCTTAGCAGATAAGGATTCATTGGCAATTAAATTGTCCTTATTGACCTTGTTACAATTAGTTACTTAATTTGACAGTTTTTCAAACACAGATAATATCATGGCATCTTGTTGTGTAGAAGAATTTGTATCATAAACAGCTGCATTTTGTGTTTCAAGCAGATATTGAGAATAAGAAATGATATTGCTATCACTTGTTATCTCATTCTCTAGATAATTCACAAGATGAGTTTGTTTAGAATACAACATCTCTTGCACACTTTGATTTAGCATATCAGTATGAGTGTTTTCAGAGTGAGGTACCTCGGAGAGAACATCTGACCCGTAACTAGACAAATTGGCTATAAGAACTGCCTTGGCTGTAGAGAAGTCGTCATAGTCAGAATCATACACATCCAAATCATCTGCTTGATAAGCTGCATTTTGTGTAATGATCGTCTGTGTAACTGGACCTTCTGCAACTCCAGGGTCTGCCAAAATTCCAATTCCTCCTCATTCAGAACATTACTAGATAATTGTGCTTCAACCAGAAGAACTTTATCCCTAAACCATATAGCATCCCTTTTCCTTTTTGGATTTGGGCACTGTCTTGCCATGTGACCTTCCCCTTGGCAGTTAAAACACTTCACAACTCTTTGTTGACCTGAATTATTCCCACCTATTCCTGAGATGTTAGCCCTTGTTCTAGAAGTACCAGCAATAAATGAACTTTGCTTCCCCTAAACTGGTTGAACAGTCACCCTTCCAACATGAATAGTTTCTTGTTGTCTTGGGTTGGAAGAATTTCTTAGCGGATTGTTGGTAGTAGGGAAACGAGATGAGACGACAGTAGACAAAAATGACATCATTTTGTTAATGGCATCAATAGGGTCATCTCCTTGCTTAAACACAAGAACTACTAGACCGGAGTCTATCTAAGGAAATTCAGCCAGATGTGTTTGTTGATTAACTGTGGAGATAATATATTCAATTTGAGGAATGGATTGTAGTTGTGGACAAGCATCTTGATGTACTGTAGATGAGTAAGCATTAGGATGCGGTGTTGACGGATAAGTGATTGCATAAGGTGTGGATGGATAAGTAGTTGAGTAATGTTGTGTGGGATGAATTGATCCATATTGAGGAGACTGAGATGGTGAAAACTGTTGTTTGAACTGAGGATTGTTGTATGAGGATTGATAAGTGTTGAAGTGTGATGGTGTCATTTGATGATTAGCAACTAGTGCAAGTGGATCTTGATTGCCTTCACGCATAATACGGACTTCATTTGCATGGAGTTCATGTTGTTCAAGATATGCATGAAGCTAATCAAAGTTGGTGGTATGCAAATCTCTTATAAGTTTGACATTGATAAGTGTAAAATACACATATCCGTTTTGTACCTAAAATAACCCAATTAAACCCAAAACAGACCAAAAATGGCAACAATATACTTGTACTTGTGTTTTTTGTATACAGGTATGGATATATCAAAAATCACAAGAAAACAGTCAAAAACAGGCAAGCACGGACACGAGAATCAGAAGAGTACAGAAAGAAGTCAAAGAATCAAAGCCAAAGCCAGAAAAGTCAAGCCTCAGTCAAATCCAGTCAAATCATGGTCAACAAAAGTCAACAAGACCCAAAATATTCCATTTAAGCCCCTCAACTTTCAGAAAAGTCCATAAATGGTCCTTAAGCCTAAATGGGCCTCACCCGGATCCAAGCCCAAAACCTAGTCCACTTCCCTTTTATATAAACCACAAGGACCGATTTTGCAATTCCTGAAACTCCTTTTATAACTAGAAAGGGAGAAAAGAAAGAGAGGGACTAGAAGTGACAATTGGCCAAAGTTAAAACTGAAATAACTCGTTCAGTTATAAACTTGGTGTCAAGATCCTTTTTACTGTTCATCATCACTTTTATTTCTCTAGCCAGGGTAAAACAAGGGGCAAATGGAAATTGAGGGCCCTATTGGTCAATTTAAGAGCTCATTAACAAGATGCCAGGGACAAATTAGTCTAATCAAAGGGTTTTAGTATCTCACTCTCATGAGGAGGCCACGTCAGAGCAAGAAAAGCACAAGGTTATGTGGGTTTTACACTATAATCACTCACACAACTAACACAATGGCACATGAATGGAATGACACGCTGGCGATCCTCAGATACACACAAAATGATCAAATGGCTCAAAATCATTTGGCAATGATTAAAAGAATCAAGGGTGCGGATTGAAGGCTATGAGATGGATTCAGGAGGCCTAGAAGCTTCTTTGGCAGCCTATAAAAAGGCCTCAGCTCACACACGCACAATACCCTCTTCTTACCTTATTTTTCCTTTTTCTAGTTTTTAATAATTTAGGTTAGCTTAAATATTGCTTATTGTAATTTGTCTTTTGAATTATGTAATCTTCTTTTATGTAATGAAATGAATGTCTTTTGTTAAATAAATCTTGTGTTTACTTTTCAAATTCTCTCAAAGCCTTTTACTCAAAAGCTCAATCTGTCTCAATAAGCTTTAATAAGCTCTTTTCAGCTCTCAAGAGTCTCTAAGCTCTTGATGAAACCTAACTGAACTTAATTTTACTTTAAGAATAAATCAGCTTTGCATTTTGGGATTATTAGCTCATGGAAGGGGGATCTATAAAGGAAGGATCCCTATGGACTTATACCCTATCTTATTAATAAGCTAGGGAGCTTGTAGCTGCCTTAATTGGTTCCTCTTGTTTAGCTAGAGGCCAAAGTAAGTTTCACTTTTAATTCCTGTTTATTCAAGCTTAATTAAATAGGTAATTTGCTTAAAAACTTAGATCTGTTTATTTGCTTATATTGTATGCTTATTAGTGCTTATTTGAATTTCATTTAGCTTATTAGACTAATTAGTTAATCTGTTTTTAGCTTAAGAGATATAGATCATTAGTTTAATATTTAGATTGTCATAAAACCATAAAAACACCAAAAATTTAGTATAATCTTAGATCTTAAGTTTTAGCTAAATCCAGTTGTTAGTTTATGCTTAATAAGTTAGTTATAAGCTAGTTTTTATCTGGTAGTTAGTACTTGTTAATTAGATTTGCAATTTAAGTTTAAAATCATTCAGCTTAATCAAAAGCTACTATATCTGTAAGGGGTGTTTGGCATAAGCCACTTTGACCATCAAAAGTCAATATCAATTGGTAAAAGTTTCTCAAAAAGCTGAGTTTTCATTTAATAACAAGTTTTAAAAAGATTTTCAAAGTTAGTTTGTTATTTTAAAGAAGTTATGGCTTATTATGAATCTGCCAGCACCAGGGCACTTTTAGCTTAAAAGTTAGTTTGCTTATTCTTGTTCTAAGTCATCTAGGTCTTGTGTGTGCTTAAATTCAATCTTAATACACTCAATGGAGTGTGGTAAGTGCAGCTTTTGTCACTAGGATTGCCTGCACTTTTGGTTTTTCATTTGTCAAAATGAATCAGTACATACTGATTTGCATACTCAGCATATGCTGAGTATGTAAGCTGAATTTTAAGCTTAGAATTAGGCTAGAATTTGTAGGAATTAGGAGCTTAATTTCTAGTATAATATAGTTTAGATATAGTTTAATATAGATTAGGGCTTAATTTCCATTTTGTAGCTTAATTCCTAGCTTAAATTTAAGTTTAAAAGTCACTTAATTCAATCAGTATATGCTGATCAAAATCAGTATATACTGATTACCTTTAAGTTCAATATTAGCTTAGCTATTGTAAGAATTACTGGCTTAATTTTAGATATAGTTTAGTTTTATATTGCTTAAGATAGATTTTAGCTTAAATTTCATTTCCAATCTTATTTGCTAGCTTTAATTTTTGCTTAAAAAACAGCTTAAACAGCCAAAAATACAAAAACAGTAGGTAATTAAGTAGTTTCTTAAATTGTTAATTTTAGCTTAAGGTATTTGTTTTTATAGCTTAAATAGATAGTTTATTAGTAGTTGCATAAGTCCTCAGAAGCTCTTAGTCCAGTATTGCTTATTGAACTTTTGAGCTTAATTGGTTTTTGTGCTTATTTCTTTGTTTTCTGAGTTTGTTACCTTGCCCTTCATTTTCAGCTATAATCTAGTACTCTAATCTTTATTTTCTTTTCTCGACTAGTTTAAGCAACTCATAAGCTGTCTAGAACATCTTTCCTTTTTCATTTTGAGCTTATTTTGAGCTTTTTATAGCTTAATTAGTAAAACCTTGAGAAAACCACTTGTTTCTGTAATCAGCTTATTGATAAGCTTTTTATGAGATTATCTGTGGGATTCAGCCCATAGTGCTTTTATTAAAAATACTCCCACCAGCTTATTCTACAACTTTGCTCTTTTGAGTTTTCCCTTGTAACGACCCAAACCCGCTCCAGAGAGTAGGCCGAAACGTCATAATCATGGTGTCATATCAAAGCATAATAAAGACATAAAGTCATAAGTAATAACATAGGACAAGGTGGAAAGCCGGAATCAAACATCGGCTCCTAATTATGAGATCAACATGAATAATGGAAAAGAAGTCTAAAGGACGAAACATGTGTCCAAGATAGTATATCACATCAAAATGTCTGCGATGAAAAGAAAAGGAAGTAATGGGTCACTTCCTAAGCACACACTCTCTCATGCCCAATCTCCCTCTAGATACTTGCCGTATAAGAAAGAGAAAGAAATACGGCTGAGCATAACGCTTAGTGAACGGATATAATAACAATGTAAGTAATAAGTATGAATCCTGGATTTATAGTATAAAGCTGCGAGAGATCAAAAGTTAGAGGAAACCTGGAGAATGCTCATGGAAAAATAGGACATAAAATGTAAAGCTGGTAATACGAAGTAAAGATGTATGAAAATATCATGGATAAGTATAAGAAATAAATATATAAGGTATGCCCCACGAGCCTCATATAATAATAACATGGTCATAATAATAATGTCGTGAATACATGCATATAATATTATTGAGGGGCTGCCTCAACATGTATTAGAGGGCGTGACCTTCTTATAATAATATGGGTGGAGGATCCGGTCCAATGTGATGGGATTGTAGAGACACATCCAACCAATTCACCCTATGAAACGTGTAAACATGTAAACTGGATTGCACCATACGCCCCTGAATATATTGGCCAAACATGAAATTTATTCTTGGTAACATGAAAGGGATGCCGCGTGAAATCACTCTAACGCGAAAGAGCGTGACACATGAGCTCATGTGTCCGGTCATGGTACCTCCATGACTAGGTGGTAAGTCAATGTCAAATCATGGTCATGCGTATTGATAAATCGGGAATAGAATCTACGTAATGAAATCTACATGTTATAGGGATCATGGCAAAAGACATAAAAATGGGATGCATAGCGTTCTAGGATGAAATCAATGAAAGAAAGAATGTCCTTAGACAAGGACGGAATATCTCGTACCTTAAGTCCACCCAAAGATAACGAAAGAGAAGGTATGAAAGAGATGGAACTTACTCCTGCTTCACGTGAATCTACATGTTAAGGGATTGTATATGTTACTTGTACATGATTTTTTTAATAAATCGGTATTCTTTTCCATTTTTAGTAACTTTCTATTTTTAGTAACTTTCTATAATTAGCATGATTTCTTGATTAGTACGTTCCATGATTAACATATTCCATGATTAGTATGTTTCATGATTAGTATTCTTGTTATATTGGGTACTTTCCAAAAATTGAGCTTCTAATCTATAAGTATACTCGACTGGTTCCTTTAAGTTTCCTAAATAGATTTCCCTTAATTAACTTCTCCATAAATGATAACTTTCTGATTTAATTAAAATTTCATAATTAAACTTTCCCAAAATTGGACTTTCTATACAATAGACTTTCCAAAAATAGCACGGTTTCTATATATAGTAGTTTCCCAGTTAAAATAGCATGTTTTCTATAAATAGCAGGTTTCTATAAATAGTAAGGTTTACATAAATAATATCAAAATGACATTTTCTACCCCCCAACTTATTTTTCTCAGGTCATAACAAATATAATAACATGCTTAAATCAGACCCCAGAGTTTCAGAAATTACAAAACAAGTCCTTATACCTTTTATACCATAATCGGCTAACAAAATAGTTCACAAAACCCTAATCAAATTTTCCCCAATCACAAACACAATTATTTACCAATCATTGGCATTAATTACACCTGGACAAAATAACAAAACCCTAATCCTATTCATTTTAACCATTTTTCTTCCCTTTTTCCTTATTTTCGAATTCGGTAAACACATTTAAATCTCCAATAATCATTCGAATTATTTATAAATTATTCCAACAATTTTTCTGAGTTATATGAGATATGTACAACCTCAGAAAAATATAAAATAAATTTTACAATTATTTTATATGCCGATTTCATTTTCATTTCTAAATTAGGGTTTTGAATATGTTTCAATTTATAAAATCAAAATAAAGTGCATGAACATTTTTCCCAGGTATATAACATATTAATATGATGAAATATGAGTTATAAAATTACCTTTGATGGCCCTTGATGATTTTATGATTTTATGAACCCGGTTGTGATTTTCGAACCCAAAACAATACCAAAAATCGAATCAAGCACTCCCCAAGCTTCCCACTATTTTTCCCACACTCCTTAACCTTCAATTAATCTTAGAAAAATCGCACAAGTCTTGGAAAATTCCTGTGTGCCGCCACTTAATTTATTTAGGGTTCGGAAATTGGTTTTAAGAAATTTACAAATGAAAAATGTATATAAAAGATATACTAAAGAATAATGCCGAGATTTTGGGTTTTTCAAAGGGATAAAATCAGATTCTAATTTTGCCTAAATTATTTTATAATTATCCTATTTCATTTTATATTTAATTTGTATATAAATATAAATAATTTACTTTAATAATTTCGGCAACAAAATACATTATTTATAAGTAATAATTATTGTTTCTTGATATTATAAGGATTTTTAATCTTACATAAATTTTCATAATTATTTTCATAATTGCTAAATATTGTATTTTCATAATTTCTATAATTAAACTGAAATTTGTTTAAACTTTTATAGATTTTCTTGCATTAGGGGTATTTTGGTAATTTCACATTTGTTGAGATTTTTAGGTTTTACATCCCTAAAAAGCACTTTTCAAACTTCAACTTATTAAGGGGGCTTAAATGGGCTAAGGGTTTGTAAACGGGCTAGGCTTCAGGGGCTGTTTTTGTAATTTTCAAGTTTTCTAGAATAGTCCCTCCGTTAGTTAGTCAATTTCTCAGTTAGTCTTTAGGGATTTGCATAGTTAGTCCTTAGTTAATGTTAGGTTAAGTTTTTAATTAGTTTAATTAAATTTTAATTATTAATTAGGGTTGAGATTTAATTAGTTTAATTAAAGTTTATTAAAAAGATAAAAAATTATGGCTTTTATTTTTATAAAATTTATGCATATTTTCTTTATTTAGTATAATTTTTATAAAAATTATAGGATTTTATTTTTAATAGTTTTATTACTTTTAAAGTTTTTAATTAGATTTAATTTTAAAAATCATATCTTTAAATCTAAAAAGCAAAAAAAAAAAAATAATAATAATTCTTTTTTCTAAATTTTTCTTTTACTTATTTTAACTTAGGAAAAAATATAATTTTCAATTATTTCTCTATTTCATCATTTGTAATTTTTAGGATTTAATTAGAATTAAATAGTTTTTTTTAATTAAATAAAAAATTCAAAAATATTCAAAAAAAATATTTTTTCATTTTTCTTGAAAATTTTCTTTTATCCTAATTTAGGTTTAGAAACTTAGTATGCAATTTTAGGGTTTAATTTTAGTCTATTTGCTTAATTGTCGCGTTTTATTTGTTTTCCGTATTTGTTTAATTGTTTAAATTGCCTTTAATTTTCAATTTTAATTGTTGCTTTTTATTTAGTAGTCATAGATCATCAAATCATCTATTTTCTTATTCAAATCATAATCCAAGCTTAAACGAGGTTTCAATTTCACTATTCGTTGGGGAAACGACCCGGGTGATCATATTTATCCGGTTAAATATACGTATTATATATTATATTATATCTTTTTCTTGAGAGTGAACTTTTCTTAAGGGAGAATTTGGGGAAGTTTCTTACATTTCTCTTTTGAATAATCATCTTATTTATTGTATTTTAATCGTGTATTAATACTTATCACAATCATAGTTAAACGTTTCTTTATTCGCGAAAACGTAATCACTTAACGTAAACATAAAAATAAGATGAACAAAGTTGATAATTATCCTCATAATAATCATTTAACACTTGCTTGATGTAAACGTTTAATCGTTTAATGCCCGTTTACATTGAATGATCATTTTTAGTTTACTCGATTTAGCTTAACGATTACGATTTAAAAGCAAATAGCGTAAAACCCTAAAATAAAATTGTGAATTACATAACGTCGTACAATGACCTAAAACACGAGGTGTTATATCAGGAATGTCGTTTTACATCAAATTGCTTTAGAGTCCGAGTTGTGAAAACATGATTTAGTGGTTTGTTTTTGATACGTCAATTATTAATTAATATATATCTTTTTCGTTTTCAAGCCAATAAGTAAAGATAAAACTTCCATTGGGAAAATAAATAAATAAATATGATTTATTATTTGAAATATGTTCCGAAAATTTTACCGGTCCCGCGGTAATTGTTTTACGAGACAATAAAAGACCAAAAGTCAAAAAGTCAAGTCAGACCCAAAAAGTCAAAGAGTAAAATCGTCATTCGAAATTTCGAAAATTCTCGGATGTTACAGTACCTACCCCTTAAAGAAATCTCGTCCCGAGATTAAATTTGTGTTATCCGATTGTGTGACTAAGGAAAGACTTAAGGTTTAATAAACTAGTTAAACAAGGACGCTAATAAACTTTATTCAACAAATTCGGTGTTTCTAAACTTCTCAATCTACCAAAAATTTTGGCTAAGTTTGTCCAGGATATTTAATCCATCAAAATTAGGTATCTCAAAATATATCATTACAGATCTTATGACTGGTATAACCGCGTTATAGGAAAAGTCTCATTATAGTGAAAACCTCAAGAAGAAGGTGTAGTCGCGTGAGTATGTTTGTATAAGTTTCTAAATGTCCGAGGACGGAGTCTCGTTTCTACTATCTGTAATGTTCGATGATTCACATCAACG
Organism: Tanacetum coccineum; assembly: GCA_026074375.1. Lineage (NCBI taxonomy): Eukaryota > Viridiplantae > Streptophyta > Magnoliopsida > Asterales > Asteraceae > Tanacetum > Tanacetum coccineum. The sequence continues at coordinate 4,698 of BQNB010038323.1, read as the reverse complement.
TGACTTATGGATGTAAGTACCCAACTTACTTGGCAGTACTAAATAGTATCATGACTTAAATTGGTGTACTATTTGTCTGCAATGAGTAATTCAACTGAATACTATATCGACATATGCTTATCTTGTTTAAGGTGGGTTTCATCACTTAGTTGATAAAGTTTGTACAATCTGGGACCACTCCAGGACCCAACAACAGCAACCATAACGACAATAACCGTAACAGATAGTGATGGAATATTATACCCAGTTTGCTATTTCGAGATGAATCAACTCCATTAGTTCAAGTGTGCACAAGTCTGTTAGTTCCAAAGTAACAGTCATATGATCGCCGAGGATTAATCAGACAAACGGAAAAAGTAATAACTTAAGAATGAGATACGATAGTTTCAAGCGAGGCCTTAAGATTTATGCAGAGTGGTAAGACACTATCATGCTTCTAAACCTTTCTAACGGATTCTGGTGATTATCGAGTTCAGGTTCATACTCGTGTCATATCGGATACCATTAAGCCCACTCATTTATAATTCATTATTTGCATAAAGAAGCGTCCCAATTTATGTAAATAATGAATTGATAAACTTATGGTTCGGAGATTTACAATTTATTTATTTAAATGAAGAGGCGTCCCAATCTTTTCAAATAAATAGATTATAAATCAGCCTACTTAATAATTCCTGATACAATACGCGTACTCATAACCTTCAAGGTGATGGATGACATGACGATGCATGTGCTTTAATGAGTATGAGACGAGTGTTCCAAACTCGTCTTCGGAGACGGGGAGTAAAACTATCAGGGAAATCACATAGTGTTCAAAATCGTGAATGAGTCGACATAGCAATTATCGTATCAATCCTCCTATTACAAGTCCCGCCCATACAAGACTTGTAATACTTGAATCCACACATAATTCCATGTAAACAGAACTGTGACGGGCTTTGTTAACATAGCAATTATCATATCAATCCTCGTATTACAAGTCCCGCCCATACAAGACTTGTAATCCTTAAATTGATACATAATTCCATGTAAACAAAATTTATGACGGTCTTCGTGTAATACGATATTGTATATATAACTATAGATGAAGAAAATAATATTCTTAAAGACCATTGATTAACTTACAATGTCTGAGAACGAAATGAGACCATTGTGCAACTCACAATGTCTTAAGAAATGTACTGGTATTTATATAATAACCCTTATATAAATAAGCGTACGATATACGCAAAAGGAATGCAAGCATATATATATTATATATATGTATGTCATGTAAGCACTTAAGGTAACAAGTAACCTAAGCAAGTAAGCAAGTAGTGGGTATGCACTTCGAAAATATTTGTTGTGATGCAATATTTATGAAAACGGTTATAGTCTAGGGTAAAATATGCAACCTAGTTCTCTATAACCAGTGCTTTGATACCAATCTGTAACACCCCCAAAAATGCATGTCGCAGCGGAAGTACGTGTGTCCGGGGGAGTTACTTCATAATACACATCGCTAGATACAAGAGAACGACCTCTAAATGTGTCGTTTGAAAAGTAATCTCGTTGATTTTCTGAAATTGATATAATAGTTGTCCCATAATTGCACCACAATGAAAAGCTTGAAAACAATACAACGAGATTTGATCATTTGTAGAAATCCAGGTATGAAATCTTGTCAATTTAGACTCCAATGCACATCAGATAATCCAAGCATCTAATTCACCTGAGAAAAACATGCTTAAAAATGTCAACATAAAGTTGGTGAGTTCATAGATTTGTTTAAGTATAAATGTTGAACCAAGATTCCGTAAAGTATGTATGACCGTTTAAATCCTTAAATGTTCTTCCAAAACGTATGTATGATTTTCAGAAATCAATTAGTTGTAAAGCATGCATGACCATTTAAATCCCCAAAATGTCACCAAAAGTACCAATCTTATCCCAAAGATTTATAAAGAATGCCTTATGACCAATTTAAGTCACCAAACGTACCATTCTTATCCCAAAGATTTATAATGTATGCGTGACTAATTTCAATAGGATATCTCATGCATATCCCTATCACTAACTAACTTTAACTAAAATCCGGAGTAGTAAGTATAATACTACAAGGAATAATATTGTACTACCAGCAGGAATAACATTTGTACTGCCAGTACTAACTATACTACTATCCTTACCAGTAGGAACTACACTACAAGCAGGAACTGTTTACTCTACCAGTAGGAACTACATACCTACTAGTAGAAACTATCTATTACAAAATTCCTAACAAAGTGGCATATCGTCTCATCCCACATATAAAAGAAAATGGTTGGCAAGCAAAACTTAGGCAACACATAAACAGGAAAGGTAAATCAAGACACTTGTGTCCATAGCAAAAGTAAGTATGTATTCGCGACCAACAGTGAATTCAATTAATGTATCCCATAGCGAGCTATGCAAATAAGTATGTAAACCAATATGAAATCAACCATATAAACGCATTTGCAAACAAGCATATTCTCACCCCAAAACAGTTAAAAACCAGTAAAACATGGGGGCTATGAACTCACAATATTCTTTAAAAACAATCACGTTGTTATAAGATAACCGAGTAAGTGTAAAAGTTTGTAGACAAGCATGTATCCCCCTCGCGGGTTTATAAACATTCAAAAGATTGAAAAGCGAGGTTATGAACTCACAATATTCTTTAAAAACAATCACGTTGTTATAAGATAACCGAGTAAGTATAAGAGTTTGCAGACAAGCATGTATCCCCCTCGCGGGTTTATAAACATTCAAAAGATTGAAAAGCGAGGTTATGAACTCACCTCGATGATGTAGAACGATTGACAGATAGGCATCTAATATGCACAACACAAACGGAAGACGAAGCGGCTCGATCAAGAAGTTGCAGCTAATCTTAACGGCTAAGTCCCACTAGCCTAGGATAATGTATTTGGGTTTTCCGATGAATGGTTACGTCAACGCGACACGTTGATAAAAGATTTAGATTTAAAGTTGTAATAGTTTGGTGGTTGGTTAAATAAATAAATTGAAAAGTGAACGCAAAGTATGTAATATATTCTGTATATATTACATATGAAAATGAACCCTTATATAACTCATACCGTGAATTATATAACAAAGACAAACAATCCAAAGATTAATGTGACGTATATAATAATTTGCAAGTATTATATAAAAAGTGTGAGTAAATAATCGAAACCAATTATTTCGACACCAATTTAATCAACAAAAAGTCCTTGCATAAAAGTAGACACACGTCTTAAAGTTATGAATTAAACAATCGAAGTTTGTAAAGCTTTTACAAAAATTATGATTTTACCTTCTGGTCAGGAATTTATAAAATAATATTTTATAAATTAATCTTTCGTCTTATTGACGGATCGTAGCTAAAAATCGTTGTCTCACTTGTAAAAATATAGTTTTCGTTCGTTGTCAGGTTATTGTATAGTTATAATTTAATATATCTTTAAAATATAACTTAGTCCTTTTATCGGTTTCTAAAATAATAGCAGTTTCAACGAATCATAAGGAAATATAGAAAATTATATAAATTTCGTCATGACCTTTCTGGTTATATAATGTTTTCCATATTTATAAAATCTAATGTTATTCCACTTTTCAAACAAACCGTGTTGCAATATCCACGTGTTTTAAATATATATTTATATATATTTATAACTAAACAATTTAATATATATTAAGATTATTTAACCATTAACCACCATTTAGTTCCGTTTTATTATTTATAAAGTCTTATGTTATATTTATTTGTTAATGTTATATATACCAAACGAACCCTTGTTGATCTTTGTGCTAAACCAAACGCACCCGCTGCGTTTTAATACCAGACGCGCCCTTTTCGGTTTAACACAAAACCCAACGCACCCTTTCTGGTGAGAACAGTAAACCGACGCACCCTTGGTGGTGGTTTCGGTGTGATGGCAGCGGGGTGATGATGGTGACGTTATGATGATGATGATGGTGGCGGTGGTGATGGCGTGGCAGTGGTAAGGTGGTGGCATGGAGACAGCGGGGTGGCGAGTGGTAGCGCGTGACATGGTGGATCGGGTGGATCGGGTAGATCGGGGGACGAGGAACCTTTTTGGATTCGGCCGGAAAAGTTTTCCGGCGGCGGTGGAACTCGCCGGAATATTTTTGAGGCGCCGGATATACATGAGAGGAAATGTGTGTGTATTATGTTTTTTTTGAAAAATGAAATATTTGTTATAAATTTTATTTATATATAAAACTTATAAAATGAAATGGCAAATGTATCATAGTATAGGGTTAATTGTGTAAATATTCCACATGGACTAAAGGTGCAATTTTTGGAAAACTTTTATAGAATATTGGTTCGGGACTCATTTGAGCCACTTATCGGATGATTCAAAATACGAAACTTGCGCCATTGTTTTCCAAATCAATTTTCTGATAAAAATGAGTATTTACTTGATAATATTTCATAATTATTTTTATAACATTTATAAAAATGTTTGTTATTTATTTAGTGACTCGGTTAAAATAAAAAATGAAATTTTAACTCGGATATTCGCGTTATCAACAATGCTTAAATAAGTAAAATACTAAATGATTTTATTTAATATTTTTATTAAATAAATAATGATAATTAAAAATAAATTTAATTATTCGTGTGTGTCGGTACCCGTCGTGTGCAGTTTTCAAAACTTTGCGAGGCTG